>AWOL01S0004350.1:168472-215342 GCA_000715115.1 Nicotiana otophora
GTGGAGGAATTGGTGTTGGTGCCGTTGGCCGAGTACTCCGCTGTGGAGTCCCACCCAACAGCCTAGGGCAATATCTTACAATGTGACCAAAATCCCCGCACTCGAAACAACCCCTCCTCTGACGAAACTGCTGCTCCTGATGCCCAAAAGAATTACCCGATGATACCTGAGCAGGCGGGGCATAATGAGAACCCTGTGCTGGCAATGCACTAAATGATGACTGACTCTGCTAAAACTGGTCCTACTGAAACTGACCTCCCTAAGGAGCCCCACTGAAACCACCCTGACCACGAGGCCTCTTAGCCTCCTTCTCAGCCCTCTCCTAACCACGAACCATCTCACTCTCTAACTGGTCATAAGCAATCGAAGCTGAAAACTGAGGCCATCTATATAACCTCCTGATCCTCTCTCAGTCTGTGGGAACCAACCAGACCGTATGATGAGCTAACTCGGAGAACCGTATGTCATACTATGTAACAGACATCTCGCCCCGGCGAAGCTGCTCAAACTGCTTGTGCAGCTCCTCTCTGCGGGACTCAGGTACAAACTTTGCCAGAAAGAGAACGGAGAACTGTTGCCAAGTAAGGGGTGTTGCGCCAACAGGCTTACGCCTCTCGAAAGTATCCCACCATGTGAGTGCAGCCCTAGAAAACTGAAAGGTAGTGAATGACACTCCATAAGTCTTTAAATTACCAGCAGTACGGAGTATCCTCTGACACCTGTCCAAAAAGTCCTGAGCATCCTCTCTCTTTGTGCCACTGAAAGGTGGTGGCTATGGTCTCCCAAACCTCTCCAACTTACGCTGATCATCCTCAGGCATAGCAGGAACCACATAATCCTGTGCAGCTAAAACCGGCTAGGCTGGTGGTGCCTCCGGTGTCTGAAGTCCCTGAATAACCTACTCGGGTGTGCGAGCGATGGGAGTCTGAGTGCCTCCCCCAGCCTGAGAAGTGGCTGCGGCCGTCAAAATAGAGACCGCTTGAGCAAGGCCGGTACACGCTGGCAGAATCTGAAGCTAGGACCTCCTGAGGTCCTGGAATCACAATAGGCACAAGCGGTGCTTGAGCTGGTGCATCAAAAACTGGAACCTGGTTCTGATCTGGGACAACCAATATTTTCGCAGGTACTGCCCCAGCTGTTGTACGGGCTGCACCTCTGCCCCTACCACGGCTCTACCGCGACCTCGACCTCTCACGGCCCGAACTGGTGGTTGTCCCTCTTCATCGGTATAACAAGTCCCCACCACCTGTGAGAGAATGAAATGCAGATGTTTAGTTACTAGAATACATAGAACGCACTATGAGAATCTAAGAATCTGAAATTTTCCTAAAGGTTCTGCAGCCTCTCGAAGATATGTACAGATGTCTCCGTACTGATCCTCAAGACTCTACTAAACCCGCTCATGACTCGTGAGACCTATGAAACCTAGGCTCTGATACCAACTTGTCACGACCCAAAATCTAACCATGGTCGTGATGGCGCCTATCGTGTTACAAGGCAAGCCTACTTCCCTAAGCCGATAATAAGAATTTAATAAAATATTTCAACATTTCAATTTTTCATAAACTAAATCAACTCTAAATATAATATAGAAAAATACGAAAACGAGCCCCAAACATCGGGGTGTCCCTAAGTCATGAGCGTCTAAATCCTGTCTCTTATACACATCTATAAACTAAATCAACTCTAAATATAATATAGAAAAATACGAAAACGAGCCCCAAACATCGGGGTGTCCCTAAGTCATGAGCGTCTAAATCTATGAACTAAGAAATGAAATTGTCTAAACATGTACAATAATTTCTATGATAGAGTATAAACAATGTGAGTATGAATAAACCCTAAGCATGATCTCTAACATGAAGGAAAACAAGTTCAACAACAAGTAACTACGTAAACACATATGATGGCCATGAGGCCTCACGGGACGGACCAAGTCTCAATCCCTCGAGTTATACACTCACACGCCCGTCACCTAGCTTGGGTATCACCTCCAAACAGTCACATGATATCAAATTCTCCGGGCTTATACCCTCAAAGCTAGAGTTAAAACTGTTACTTACCTTAACAGCGTAAAACTCCTACTCTAGGATGCCCTCGTCTCTCGACTCGGTATCCAAATACTCCGAATCTATTCACAATCAGTACAATACCATCAATACGCGCTAATGGAATGAAACCTACAAGAAAAAAGCTACAAAATTAGACCAAAACCAAAATTTGTCTCAAACCCGGCCCCCAGGCCCATGTCTCGAAATCCGACAAAATTTACACAATTAGAAAGCTCATTCACTCACGAGTCTAACCATACCAAATTCATCAAAATCCGACATCGTTTGGTCCCTCAAATCCTTAAATTAAACTCTTAAAAATTCCAAGAACAAACCCCCCTACTTTCACTCAAAAATCCTACTGATTAATGATGAACAAAGCCATAGATTCACGAAATATATACCATTACGGGTAAGAATCACTTACCCCAACGTTGCTCCTTGAAAACCTTCAAAATATCACCTCTTTCCCGAGTTTCGCAAATCCAAAAATTGAAAACTGAAGACAAAACACGAGCTCGGGCTTTTCTAACCAGCACAATTGCACCTGCGGCCTCTTTTTCTGCTTCTGCGAAGCCGCACCTGCGGAAATTTCCATCGCAGGTGCGGAACTCACTAAAGAGCCCAGATGCCGCATCTGCGGCTAGAAGCTCACGCTTGCACTTGCGCACCTGCGCGTTAATCTTCGCATATGCGAAGCCAGCCCAAAATCCTCCTCTCTGCATCTGCGCTCAAGGCCTTGCAGATGCGGCCAATTCTTCGCACATGCGTTCCCAGCCTTGGCCTTCCATTTCCGCATCTGCGGCTTCCCCAAACGCACTTGCGATCATCGCGCCTGCGGCTCACCATCTGTAGGTGCGGCCACACCAATAGCTTTACACCAGGAGCTTCCAGCTATATTTCTCAACTTCCAAACTCCCCGATACCCATCTGAAATCATCCCGAGCCCCTCGGGACCTCAATCAAAAATACCAACAAGTCATATATCAACATACCAACTTAGCCGAACCTTCGAATCACTCAAAACAATATCAAATCATCAAATTGACCTCAGATTCAAGCGTAAGAACTTCTAAATTTCCAAATTCGGCAACTGATGCCGAAACCAACCAAAACTCGTCCGAATGACCTCAGATTTTGCACACACATCACAAATACCACTACGAACCTAGTCCAACTTCCATAATTCCATTTCGACCTCGATATCAAATTTTTTCACTGCCGACCAAAATCGCCAAATTTTCAATTTCGCCAATTCAAGCCTAATTCTACCAAGGACCTCCAAATCACATTCCGGATGCACTCCTAAGTCCAAAATTACCTAATGGAGCTAACGGAACCATCAGAATTCAAATCATAGATTGTTTACACATAGGTCAACATCCAATTGACTTTTCTAAATTAACTTTCTAACTAAGAAACTAAGTGTTCATTTTACTCCAAAACTAATCTGGGCCCACACCTACCAACTCGATACAACTCAACACCGATGAATAACATATAAAGAAGCAAGAATGGGAAAATAGGGCTGTAACTCTCGAAACGACCGGCCGGGTCGTTACTTCCTCCACCTCTTAAACATACGTTCGTCCTCGAATGAGTCTAACAGAAGAACATACCTAAAATCATAACATTTGAAGCAATAGTGTCTGGCCTGGCTGGGAGGGCATAGAAATGGGCTTGACCACCCCCTGGTCTGCCTCCCCCTCTCGGGCGACCCATAGTTTACTGGGCTCCATCCCTAGCTGGCTGAACTCCATCCCTAGCTGACTGGGCGGGTGGTGGAGGAACTGGTGCTGGTGCTGTTGGCCGAGTACTCCACTGTGGAGTCCCACCCAACAGCCTAGGGCAATAACTTGCAATGTGACCGAAATCCCCACACTCGAAACAACCCCTCTTCTGACAAAACTGCTTCTCCTGATGCCCAATAGAATTACCTGATGATACCTGAGCAGGCGGGGCATAATGAGAACCTTGTGCTGGAAATGCACTAAATGATGACAGACTCTGCTGAAACCGGTCCTGCAGAAACTAACCTCCCTGAGGAGCACCACTGAGACCACCTTGACAATGAGGCCTCTTAGCCTCCCTCTCATCCCTCTCCTGACCTCGAACAATCTCAATATGTCGAGCAATGTCGACAACCTGATCAAAGGTAACCCCAGATATTCTTTCCCTGGTCATAAGCAATCGAAGATGAAAACTGAGGCCATCTATAAACCTCCTGATCCTCTCTCGGTCTGTGGGAACCAACCAGACCGCATGAAAAGCTAACTCGGAGAACTGCATCTCATATTGTGAAACAAACATCTCGCCCCGGCGAAGCTGCTCAAGCTGCCTGCGCAGCTCCTCTCTGCTGGACTCAGGTACAAACTTCTCCAGAAAGAGAACGGAGAATTGCTGCCAAGAAATGGGTGCTATGCCAACAGGCCTACGCCTCTCGTAAGTATCCCGCCATCTGAGTGCAGCCCCAGAAAACTGAAAGGTAGTGAATGATGCCCCCACAAGTCTCCAAAATACCAGAAGTACGGAGTATCCTCTGACACTTGTCCAAAGCGTCCTGAGCATCCTCTCTCTCTGTGCCACTAAAAGGTGGTGGCTGGAGTCTCCCAAACCTCTCCAACCTACGCTGATCATTCTCAGGCATAGCAGGAACCACATAATCCTGTACAGCTGCAACGGGCTGGGCTAATGGTGCCTCCGGTGTCTAAAGTCCCTGAATAACCTGCTCGGGTGTGCGCGCGATGGGAGTCTGAGTACCTCCCCCAGCCTGAGAAGTGGCTGCGGCCGTCAAAATAGAGACCGCCTGAGCAAGGCCGGTACACGCTGTCAGAATCTGAGCTAGGGCCTCCTGAGGGCCTGGAATCACAATAGGCACAGGCGGTGCTTAAGCTGGTGCATCAACAACTGGAACCTGGTTCTGATCTGGGACAACCAGTTTTTCCGCAGGTACTGCCCCAGCTGCTGTACGGGCTGCAACTCTGCCCCTACCACGGCCTCTACCGCGGCCTCGGCCTCTCACGGCCCGAACTGGTGGTTGTCCCTCTTGATCGGTATAACAAGTCCCCACCACCTGTGAGAGAATGAAATACAGATGTTTAGTTACTAGAATACATAGAACGCACTATGAGAATCCAAGAATTTGAAATTTTCCTAAAGGTTCTGCAGCCTCTCGAAGATAAGTACAGACATCTCCGTACTGATCCGCAAGACTCTACTAAATCCGCTCAGGACTCGTGAGACCTATGAAACCTAGGCTCTGATACCAACTTGTCACGACCCAAAATCTAACCATGGTCGTGACGGCGCTTATCATGTTACAAGGCAAGCCTACTTCCCAAAATATTACTCCTAAACTGATTATAAGAATTTAATAAAATATTTCAACATTTAAATTTTTCATAAACTAAATCAACTCTAAATATAATATAGAAAAATACGGAAACGAGCCCCAAACATTGGGGTGTCACTAAGTCATGAGCGTCTAAATCTATGAACTAAGAAATGAAACTGTCTAACTGTCGATACAATCCAAAAGATGAAATGATAAAAGGAGTGACAAGGTCCTGCGGACGCTAGCAGCTACCTTGCAATCTCCACAGATAGTCGGCCTGAGCTCAACGATCATCGCGCTATAACTCACCTGGATCTGCACATAACGTACAGGGTGTAGCACGAGTACAACCACCACAGCAAGTAATAGAAATAACTAAGGAACTGAGCAATAGTAACGAGCTAAGTAAAACAGTCCAATTATTTATTTTCATAATTTAAAAATAAACATAAATAAATAGGTAATTCCATAACTCAGTAAATGCCACAAGGAAGTTTAACAGATAAATGCAGCAACACAAATAAATGCAACCTCACAGCAGTATCACTCCATCACTCATAACTCGCACTCAACACAACACTCTGCGCTCACTGGGGGTGTGTACAGACTCCGGAGGGACTCCCAAAGCCGAAGCGCTAAGCACGCATAACTCACCTGCCATCATATCAATACCTGGATAATGACGGTCAACTCACGTGCTACGCAGGCAACTCACACGCTATGGTATTAATATCCGTACAACCAGGCGCTCAGCCTTACTCAATCATGTACCTCACTAGCCTCACCATCATCAACAATAAGGGGACACAACCCACATCAAGTATCACCGCATATTAGCAATTAGTAGAGACTGAGGTAAACATGTACAATAATTTCTATGACCGAGTACAAATAATGTGAGCATGAATAAAGCCTAAGCATGATCTCTAACATGAAGAAAAACAAGTTCAACCACAAGTAACTACGTAAACACAGATGATGGCCATGAGGCCTCACGGGACGAACCAAGTCTCAATCCCTCAAGGTATACACCCATACGCCCGTCACCTAGCATGGACATCACCTCCAAACAGTCACATTATATCAAATTCTCCGGGTTTATACCCTCAAAGCCAGAGTTAAAACTGCTACTTACCTTAACGGCGTAAAAATCCTACTCCGGGATGCCCTCGTCTCTGGACTTGGTCTTCAAATGCTCTGAATCTATTCTCAATCAGTACAATATCATCAATACATGCTAATGGAATGAAATTCACAAGAAAATAAAGCTATAAAATTAGACCAAAATCCAAAATTAGCTCAAACTCGGCCCCCGGGCCCACGTCTCGAAATACGATAAAATTTACAAAACTAAAAAGCTCATTCACTCACGAGTCTAACCATACTAAATTCATCAAAATTCGACATTGTTTGGTCCCTCGAATCTATAAATTAAACTCTTAAAAATTCCAAGACCTAACCCCCTACTTTCACTCCAAAATCTTACTGATTAATGATGAACAAAGCCATAGATTGACGAAATTTATACCATTATGGGTTAGAATTACTTACCCCATTGTTGCTCCTTGAAAACCTTCAAAAACTCGCCTCTCTCCCGAGTTTCTCAAATCCAAAAATTGAAAACAGAAGACAAAAAACACGAGCTGGGGCTTTTCTGCCCAGCACAATCGCACTTGCGGCGTCTTTTTCCGCTTCTGTGAAGCCGCACCTGCGGAAATTTCTATCGTAGGTACGGAACTCAATAAAGAGCCCATATTCCGCATCTGTGGCCCAAAGCGCGCCCTGCGCTTGCGCACCTACGCGTTACTCTACACATCTGTGAAGCCAGCCCAAAATCCTCCTCTTTGTATATGCGCTCAAGGCCTCGCACCTGCGGGCTCGCAGATGGTGCCAATTCTTCGCACCTGCGTTCCCAGCCTTGACCTTCCATTTCTGCATCTGTGGCTTCCCCAAACGCACCTGCGATCATCGCGCCTGTGGCTCACCATCCGCAGGTGCGGCCACACCAGTAGCCTTACACCAGCAGCTTCCAGCTACATTTCTCAACTTCCAAACTCCCCGATACCCATCCGAAATCATCCCGAGCCCCTCGGGACCTCAATCAAAAATACCAACAAGTCATATATCAACATACCAACTTAGTCGAACCTTCGAACCACTCAAAACAACATCAAATCATCAAATTACCCTCGGATTCAAGCGTAAGAACTTCTAAATTTCTAAATTCAGCAACCGATGCCGAAACCAACCAAACCACGTCCGAATGACCTTAAACTTTGCACACACATCACAAATGACACTACGAACCTACTCTAACTTCCGAAATTCTATTCCGACCCCGATATCAAATTTTTTCACTGTCGACCGAAATCGCCAAATTTTCAATTTTGCCAATTCAAGCCTAATTCTACCACGGACCTCCAAATCACATTCCGGACGCACTCCTAAGTTCAAAATCACCTAACGGAGCTAACAGAACCATCTGAATTAAAATCCGAGATCGTTTATACATAGGTCAACATCCGGTTGACTTTTCTAACTTAACTTTCTAACTAAGAGACTAAGTGTTCATTTCACTCTAAAACTACTCCGGACCCAAACATACCAACTCGATACAACTCAACACCACTAAACAACACATAAAGAAGCAGGAATGGGGAAACAGGGCTATAACTCTCGAAACGACCGGCCGAGTCGTTACAATAAGTTAAAAAGGAGTGACCAAATAAGGTGCCCAATGCAATTTTTACAATTATTGGAGGTAGTAATTAATCAATATATGAGATGGACTTTAGTTTACAATACTCTAAGATGATAGAGCAAGGTGGGGAGTTCTTGGAGGGAGGGAGCCGAGGGTCTATCGGAAACAACCTCTCTACCCCAGGGTAGGGGTAGGGTCTGCGTACACATTATCCTCCACAGACCTCACTAGTGAGATTATACTGGGTTGTTGTTGTTGTTGTTGTTGTTGTATAATGTTATTACTGTTTGTTTTTTGGGTACGTCGGAAAAGACTAAAAGGTTTTAAATCTATATATATATTTACATATATAATTGAGGGTAGAGAAAATGATTTGGCACCTCTCGTAAGCCAAGAAATCTATTTATTTTTTTCTCTATTTTTATATTTTTTCCATTCAATAGTTTTATTTTATTTATATTAAAGTCCAAAAGTCATTTCCCTTAAGGGACATTCAATGAAAAATAAGTACGGAAGTCATTATTAATGAATAAACAATCATTTTTTCTCCAGAGAACCCGATGGCAATATAATCACACAGAGCTTTTCAAAAAAGCATTTCACATTGGCTTAACATTTAAATATTTATTTCTCATCTTTCGAATCGAAGGTGATCAGTAAACGGACTATATTCCACACAAAAAAAAATTCCAAAGTAGAATCCGATGACAGATGTTTTTTTCCCGTTTGGCAGGTTCTATGCCGCTGAAGTAGCGGTGTTGATAAATAAATTCTTTCCTTTCCGTTTGCATTTTCCGGTAATTTCTATTTTCGTTTTATATCTTTCTTCTTTTTTCCTTTGCTGAAAAACGTTTAGGCGGCATCTTTTGAACTTTTGAACAAGAAGAATGTAACGGTTCAACAATAAAAAGGAAGGATTGCAACGGTTGAAATTATTATGAAGATATCTTTTCAGTTCCTCACTTTCCTCTTCATAAATCGCAGCAATCAGTACAGAA
This sequence comes from Nicotiana otophora, assembly GCA_000715115.1. Taxonomy (NCBI): domain Eukaryota; kingdom Viridiplantae; phylum Streptophyta; class Magnoliopsida; order Solanales; family Solanaceae; genus Nicotiana; species Nicotiana otophora. Next base: position 177,557 of record AWOL01S0004350.1, read on the forward strand.
AAGCATACCCAGCAAAGAAGAATTCTTTAGTGCTTGGAATTGTATCTCCAAATTCTTAGATCAAAACTTCGATATCTATACTAAACATTGGTTAATTACTTCTGGCTTGTGAATTTTTCTGGTATTTAAGGTGTTTTTGTTTTACAAAATTTTCATTTAGTTGGATGATTATTTTTGTCTCTTTTTTCCATTTTTGCTTTCTGTTTTTTACTGGAGGAAATATAATAGCTCCAACTATACAATAACTCCCTATCTAACACCTCTCTTAGACCATGAAATCCATTTTCCTTTTAAAAAATGTTTATCGCATTTCCCCTTACTTTTCTATTTTTTTGTGCGTTTGAACCAAACTGTTGTAACTTAAACCTATACTAGTATATGTACTTGCGCGATACACGGATGATGCAAAGGAAAAAAGAGCGGAGAGAGATAATAAAAACATATGTATATTGCAGATTAAATTTAACGATCGAAATCAAAAGAATTAAAACAAAAAAATAAATGAATTTTATTGGGGCCAATATTTGGACTCAAGTATGATTCAAGACCACATGACAGTACTATTCTAAGAAATTTTTCCATTGAAGCTAGCTTACAAACCGTTGCAATTGTTGTCAAAAGGTAAGAGGTAAAAAGTTGATGCTCAATTTCTGTCAGGATAGATATCATAGGCTGGTTTTTGATCCTTAAAAGTTACAAAAATTAAGTTTTTCACCACGGTAAGATTTTCATTGTCCTGGATTTCAAGAGAAATATTTGACATATATTTAAGAAAGGGTTATTCCTTGTCAATTTTAAAAAGAAAATGTTTCATTTTTGATATTTGCAATAAAGTTGAGGTAAGTTTTCTTACAATCTCTGCATGCCACTGCCAATTTAGTTCCTCCTAATGAGCGCAAAGTTGCTGTAAAATTTAGCTCTTTCAAGATAGTTGGTCTGGCAAGTGAAACCTTAATTTTGTCTTGAAAATTTAAGTAGCCTGCATTATTGTATTCATTACGGCACACAGAGACGGAGCTAGGATTTGAAGTGTGTGTTCTAAATTTTAAAATAAAATACTGCTTTCAGTGGAAATTGAACATTCATCTTTCCCAATGAACCCACAGTCCTTACCATTGAACCAAGATCCATTTTGTTACTAGGTTCGACAGTATAAATTTATATAGATTTAGTAAATATTTCAATACAAATATAGGGTTCCGGAAAAAGTCACTGGGTTCGCCCGAACCCGCACCCACTACTGTAGCTCCGCCCCTGACGGCACATGATTGCGACAATATTTTCATTCTTACTTACCTATCTATCTGTTATTGTTTGCTTCATGCCGAATTGGGTAGAAACACTAATTCGAATGTATAAAGCTTTACTTGTTAACTTTTCGAATAAAAATTAACTGGTTGTAAGTGAAGAATAAAGAACTAAATTATGCTTTAATTTGTCACAATTTATAACCACCAAATTGAATATCAGAAAAAGCCTATTCTACTTCTAAGAAACTCATAATGGTGAATAAAGTTCTTGAAATGTATTCCTCTACGTGCTTATCCCAATCAATCAAATATGTTTCATGGAGAATAAATTATGACTGAGAAACGGTGATGAAAAAAAGTTCCTCGAGGCTTGGTGGAATTTTTATATTTTTGACTTCCTCTGAATTAGCATTAAAGTAAATGGAGAAGTATTCACAATTTATTAAGAAGCATCACTCATCTTAGAGGTGAGATGTCTTTTCCCTACTAACGAATTACCGGCATTACAAAACAAAATACATCTAGCTCAATCATTTTCTACATCAAATTATAAAATAGATTGAGAATGTGAGGGTTTCCTACTCTCTTGAATCAATGCTCTCATATTCATATATAGGAATGAGTTTTATATGCGTGAAGCATACCAATCAAATACAAAAATAATAAGTCAATAAAAATTATTTGTGATATGAACAACGGTTATTGATAATGCTACCATAACTTCTATAAAGAATTCTTAAAATTAAGGCCAATTGGTGAGGTAGGAGAATTGGTCTTTGATAACCAAATCTAAGCATCAGTTAAGTTGACATCTTCCCTGAAGGCTCAACTTTTGAAGTACATAACACTTTATGTTGAGCCCAGTAAGAGAAAAAACATCAAATTATTTCACTTTCTATGTGTTACGACCCAAAATCTCACATGTCCTGATGGCGCCTATCTCAATATTAGGCAAGCCAAAAATTCCAATAAACTACTATTTCTTTTAAATTTGAAAACAAAATAATTAAATTCAGCGGAAGAAATCTCCAAATTTCAAATATGTCACTCCCAAAATCCGGTGTCACTGAGTACATGAGCATCTAATGTGAATACAATGTTTGACTGATAAAAATCACTGCCTGAAAATATAGAACAGTACAATAACCGAAGGAAAGAGAGACAAGGTTAGCGGACGCCAAGTAGCTACCTTGTTAGTCTCCAACTTATAGCACTCTGAAATCTAACAATCTCCGTGTCCGAAAGCGCCTGGATCTGCACACGAGGTGCAGAGTGTAGTATGAGTACAACTAACTCAATAAGTAACAAGTCTAACCTCTGGGCTGAATGAAATGATGAGCTCCGTAGGTACAGTCCAGTAAAAATATTGGTACAGAAATATAGGCATGCTTTCAAGTTAAACAGTTAAACTCAATACAAGTGAAATAAATCAATACAGCATGATATGAGGCATATGACATCTCAATAAAAAGACCTCATGTAAATACTGGTCACAAATTATCCGGTCACTTGGTACTGTTTATGGCCAATCCAGCCCAGGGGTGTTCCAACCCGTATATAAATACACATCGACTGGCAGTCAGTCACTCAGTACCGTATAAGGCCAATCCAACCCTAGGATAATTTATCCCCAAATGTAAATGATACGGACAATATCCATGTCCAGGCAAATTCATTACAATATAAATAAGTAAGGCAAGTTCATGCCCTAGGAAAATCCATCCCAAAAACATATATATAAGCAGTAAGTAAGGCAAGTCCATTCCCAAGGAAATCCATGCCGAATATATATAATCATCTACACTCACTGGGGTGTACAGACTCTAGAGGGACTCCTTCAGCCCAAGCGCTATAAGTCGACTGCGCTTACTGGGGTGTGTGCAGACCCTCGGATGGGCTCCTTCAGCCCAAGCATGATATAAAGCCAATATGGCCTACTGCAGGCGGGCGGTCCCGGTCCGTATAGTAATAAAGACAATGAGGCTTGCTGCAGGCGGGCAGCCCCAATCCATTTAATAATAAAGCCAATAAGGCTTACTGCAGGCGGGCAGTCCCGATCCATAAAATAGTAAAGCCAATAAAGCTTGCTGCAGGCGGGCAGCCCCGATCCATAAAATAGTAAAGCCAATAAGGCTTGCTGTAGGTGGGCAACCCCGATCCATATAATAATATTGTATAAAGCCATTCTGACCTGCTGAGTTGCACAGCTCAATCCCATAAATACCCTCTCAATGTACAAATATTACTGAGTGTGAAATATATATTTTAGAACGATTAATTCAACAGCAACACGACCACATGGGTCCTAAAATATCGGCACATAGCCTAAACATGATCTTTATTACTAGCTTCAGCTTAATTTCTCTAACACGTACCACATGTTCAGATAATAACATGATTCTTTAATCTTTACAAATGCACAGGATTTATTCAAGACACCATTTATATGGTGCACGTCCACATGCTCGTCACCTATCGTGAGTGTCACCTCCAAACAATTTATATCATATCAAATTCGGGGATTCATACCCAAATTCAATTTCGGGCATACGCTCTTTCCGGAAACCTGCCCGGACTACGCACGCAAATAGAAGAGGGTAAAAATTAGATTTTTAAGGCTTAAGAGCGCAGATTCGAGTTCTAAAATATAAGATGACCTTTTGGCTCATCACATTCTCCACCTCTAAAATAACCGTTCGTCCTCGAACAGACATAGAAAAGTACCTGGGCTGGTGAAATGGTGGGGATATCTACTCTGCATATCGGATTCGAAATCCCAAGTAGCTGCCTCAATAGGCTGACCTCTCCACTGCACTCGAACTGAAGGGTAACTCTTTGATCTCAACTGGCGAACTTGCCGGGCTAGAATTGCCACCGGCTCCTCCTCGTAAGTCAAGTCCTTGTCAAACTGGACAGAGCTGAAATCTAACATATGGGATGGGTCGCCGTGATACTTTTGAAGCGTGGACACATGGAATACCGGATGAGAAGCTGTTAAACTAGGTGGAAACGCAAGCCTGTAAGCCACCTCTCCCACTCTTTCCAGAATCTCAAAATGTACGATATACCTAGGGCTCAACTTGCCCTTCTTTCCGAACCTCACTACACCCTTCATGGGTGATACCCGTAGTAACACTCTCTCTCTAACCATGAATGCAACATCACGAACTCTACGGTCGGCATAACTCTTTTGCCTAGACTGAGCTGTGAGAAGTCGATCCTGAATAATCTTGACCTTATCCAAGGCATCCTGTACCAAATCTGTACCCAATAACTGAGCCTCCCCCGACTCAAACCACCCAACTGGCGACCTACACTGTCTACCATATAATACCTCATAAGGGGCCATGTGAATGCTCGACTGGTAGCTGTTATTGTAGGCAAACTCCGCTAACGGCAAAAACTGATCCTAAGAACCTCCAAAGTCTATTACATAAGCGCGGAGCATATCTTCCAATATCTTAATAGTGCGCTCTGATTGTCCGTCTTTCTGTGGACGAAATGTTGTACTCAACTCCACCCACGTGTCTAACTCACGTTGTATAGCTCTCCAGAAATGTGAGGTAAACTGTGTACCTCGATCAGAAATGATAGACACGGGCACACCGTGAAAGTGGACAATCTCACGAATATAAATTTCAGCTAACCTCTCTGAAGAATAGGTAACTACCACTGGAATGAAATGTGCTGACTTGGTCAACCTGTCCACAATGACCGAAACTGCATCAAATTTTCTCTGAGTCCGTGGGAGCCCAACAACAAAATATATAGTGATACGCTCCCACTTCCACTCAGGAATTTCTATCTTCTGAAGCAAACCACCAGGTCTCTGATGCTCGTACTTAACTTGATGACAATTCATAACCGAGCTACATATGCAACTATATCCTTTTTCATTCTCCTCCACCAATAATGTTGTCGCAAATCTTGATACATTTTGGCGGTACCTGGATGAATAGAATACCTGAAACTGTGTGCTTCTTCAAGAATTAATTCACGAAGACCATCCACATTAGGCACACTAATACGACCCTGCATTTGCAGAACCCCATCTTCACTCACAGCAACCTGTTTGGCATCATCGTGCTGCATCGTGTCCTTAAGGACAAGTAAATGAGGATCATTAAACTGCCTCTCTCTGATGCGCTCATATAAAGAAGACCGAGTGACTGTGCAAGCTAGAACCCGACTGGGTTTTGAAACATCTAACCTCATAAACTGATTAGCCAAAGTCTGAACATCTGTAGCTAATGGCCTCTCACCAACCGGAATATATGCAAGACTACCCATACTCACAGCCTTTCTACTCAATGCATCCTCCACCACATTGGCCTTTCCGGGTTGATACAAAATAGTGATATCATAGTCTTTCAATAACTCCAACCATTTTCTCCACCTCAAATTAAGATCCTTTTGTTTGAGCAGATACTGAAGGCTATGATGATCAGTAAATTCCTCACACGAGACACCGTAAAGGTAATGCCTCCAAATCTTCAGCGCATAAACAATGGCTGCCAATTCTAAGTCATGAACAACATAATTCTTCTCGTGAACTTTCAACTACCGCGACGCATATGCAATTGCCCTACCATCTTGCATTAATACTGTACCAAGACCAATACGAGATGTGTCACAATATATTGTATAAGATCATGAACCTATGGGTAACACCAATACCAGTATCGTGGTCAAAGCTGCCTTGAGCTTCTAAAAGCTCGCTTCACACTCGTCTGACCACCTGAATGGGACACCTTTCTGGGTTAATCTGGTCAATGGGCTTGCTATAGATGAAAACCCTTCCACGACTCGACGATAATAACCTGCTAAACCCAGGAAACTCCGGATCTCTGTTACTGAAGTAGGTCTAGGCCAATTCTGAACAGCCTCTATCTTCTTAAGATCCACCTCAATACCCTATGCTGATACAACATGGCCCAAGAAAGCAGCTGAACTCAACCAAAACTCGCATTTTGAGAACTTAGCATATAACTGGATGTCTTTCAGAGTCTGAAGAATGATCCGAAGGTGCTGCTCATGTTCCTCTCGACTGTGGGAGTAGATCAAGATATCATCAATAAACACAACCACAAAGGAATCCAAATAGGAATCCAAATAGGATTTGAACACCCAGTTCATCAAATCCATGAATGTTATTGGGGCATTTGTCAGCCTACATGACATCACTAGAAACTCATAATGCCCATACCGAGTCCGAAAATCTATCTTAGGAACATCGGATGCCCTAATCCTCAACTGATGGTAGCCAGATCTCAAATCAATCTTTGAAAACACCTTGGCATCCTGAAACTGATCAAATAAATCATCAATTCTTGGCAATGGATATTTATTTTTGATAGTGGCCTTGTTCTGATGGTAAGCACCCTCCACTTCCAACCAAGAGGTTGTGAGTTCGAGTCACCCCAAGAGCAAGGTGGGGAGTTCTTGGAGGGAAGGATGCCGAGGGTCATTTGGAAACAGCCTCTCTACCCCAGGGTAGGGGTAAGGTCTGCGTACACACTACCCTCCCCAGACCCCACTAGTGGGATTATACTGGGTTGTTGTTGTTGTTGTTGTNGGAAACAGCCTCTCTACCCCAGGGTAGAGGTAAGGTCTGCGTACACACTACCCTCCCCAGACTCCACTAGTGGGATTATACTGGGTTGTTGTTGTTGGCCTTGTTCAACTGCCGATAATCTATACACATCCGCATAGAGCCATCTTTCTTCCTTATAAATAATAATGGTGCACCCCAGGGCGAGACACTGGGTCTAATGAATTCCTGATCAAGCAAGTCTTGCAACTGCTCCTTCAATTCTTTCAACTCTGGCGGAGCCATGCAATATGGCAGAATGGAAATAGGCTGAGTGCTCGGAGCCACATCAATGCAGAAATTGATATCTCTGTCAGGTGGCATCCCCGACAAATCTGCAGGAAATACTTCTGGAAATTCACGAACAACTGGTACTGAGTCCATAGAAGGGGCATCCGCACTGGGATCTCGAATATAAGCCAAATTGGCTAGACACCCTTTCTCTACCATACGTCGAGCTTTCATATAAGAAATAACCATGTTGGCAGAATGGCCAAGATTCCCTCTCCACTCTAATCGAGGCAACCCCTACAAGGCTAAGATCATCGTCTTGGCGTGACAATCTAATATAGCATGATAAGGTGACAGCCAATCCATACCCAGTATGACATCAAAATCAACCATGTCAAGAAGTAGAAGATCTATACGAGTCTCAAGACTCCCAATGGTGACCACACACGAACGATAAATGCGATCTACAACAATAGCATCTCCCACTAGTGTGGACACATACAAATGAGCACTCAAAGAATCACGGGGCACAATCAAATAGGAAGCAAAATAGGATGACACATAAGAGTAAGTAGATCCCGGATCAAATAGAACTGAAGCATCTCTACTGCAAACTGAAACAGTACCTGTGATAACAGCGTCAAATGACTCAGCCTCAGGTCTGGCTGGGAAAGCAACACTGGGGCTGGGCCCCACCACCCTAAACTACGTCCCTGGGACGGCCTCTAGCTGGCAGGTCTCCACCTCTAACGGTCTGACCTCCACCTCTAACAGTCTGACCTCTACCTCTGGCTGCCTGACCCCTGCCTCTGACTAGCTGAGCAGGTGGTGCAGCAACTGGTATCGGAACCATGGCACGAGAACTCTGATGCTGTGAGCTACCCGTTGCTCGAGGGACAAATCTAGCAATATGTCTCGGATCACCACAAGTATAACATAACATCAGTTGTGGTGACTGATGACCCTGAAACTGACCCTGTCGACTCGAATAACCACCCTGATAACTCTGGAGTGGAGGTGCACTAATAGGAGCTGGTGATGCACTGTAGGCTAGTTGGTCGGAATAATGCATCTGAGGGCCACGACCACCTGAGGCACCGTAGTATGCCTGAAGCGTTGAATGAAACAGCCTAGGGGATGGCCTCTACCAAAAGTACCCCTGCCTCTAGATGAGGCACCGCTGAACTCACCGGAATGACGAGGTCTCTTGTCAGACCCCTGACCTCCCTGAGTAAGAACCATTTTGACCCGTCTGGCGACATTAGCAGCTGCCTGAAAAGAAATCTCACTCCCAGTCTCCTTAGCCATCTGCAATCTGATAGGCTGAGCAAGTCCATCAATAAACATCCTCACTCACTCTCTCTCGGTGGGAAGCAGAAGAATGGCATGATGGGCCAAATCCACAAAACGGGTCTCATACTGAGTAACAGTCATACTGTCCTGCTGGAGACGTTCAAACTGACGGCGACGCTCCTCTCTCAATATGATAGACAGAAAATTCTCTATGAAGAGCTGAGAGAACTAGTCTCAAGTAAGAGAAGGCGGCCCAGCTGGTCTGGTCAATAAGTAATCTCTCCACCATTTCTTGGCGGAACCAGTCATCTTAAATGCAAAAACATCGACCCTATTGGTCTCCACTATATCCATGTTTCGTAGAACCTCGTGACAGCTATCAAGATATTCCCGGGGGTCCTCTAAAGGAGCACCACTGAAGTGAACAGAAAAGAGCTTGGTAAACCTGTCCAATCTCCATAAAGCCTCAGAAGACATAGCTGGCCCATCTCTGATATGTGCCACAATAACCGGCTGAACTAATCCAACTGGCTGAGCTGCTGGAGCCTGATATTGGGGAGCTTTCTGCTTCGGAGCGGGAGTGGTAGGAGTCTGTGCTCCTCCTCCAGCCTGAGAGACTGCTGGTGCCATGGGAAATGCGCCAATCTGGGACACACTCTTCATAAGGCCCACCAAACGGACCAAAGCGTCCTGAAGTACTGAGGTAGCAATGAACCCCTCCGGAACCTGAGCTAGTAGGGCAGGAACAGTCTGGGCTTGAACCTCCTCGTTAAGCTCTATCTGAGGCTCCACTGTCGGGGCTACTGCTCTGGCTCTAGGCTGAGCCCTGCCCCTGCCCCTGCCTCAGCCTCTGGCATGCCTCGGCCTCAACCTCTGCCCTGCGTAGGAGCTGCCACTGGAAGCTCTAGCTACTGCAAAGCTGAGGAAGCAGTACGTGTTCTCACCATCGGCGAGAGAATAAGAGTAGGAGAGTTCAAAAAGTATTGAGAAAGCACAATCGCACGACAAAGAAGAATAGAAGTGAAAATTGTTCCTAAACTTCATAGCCTCTGGAAGATAAGCACAAATATCTCCGTACCGATCCTCCAGACTCTACTAAGCTTGCTCGTGAATCGTGAGACGTAGGAAACCTAGTGCTCTGATACCAACTCTCATGACCCGAAATTTCTCACCGATGGGACCGTGATGGCGCCTAACATTTCACTTGCTAGGCAAGCCAAAGTTAGAGAATCATTAACTAATTCCTTATTTCCATTCAGTAATTAACAATAATTAACTAAGATGAAATATATTAAGTGCGAAATATCATAAAACTGTATTAATTACTACCACTCGAATCTGGAGTCACAATTCACGAGCATTTTAGAATTTACTACAAGTAATAGTCTGAAGAAAATACAACTGTTTGAATGAAAGAAACAGTAGAACAGAAAATATAGACGGGGACTTCAAGGTATGTGAATGCCGATAGATCTACCTTGAGTCTTTGGACAATGGACCAATAGCAAAATCTCGATCAACCCGAACCGGTATCAAAATCTACACAGAAAGTGCAGAGTGCAGTATCAGTACAACCGACCCCATGTACTGGTAAGTGTCGAGCCTAATCTCGACGAAGTAGTGACGAGGCTAAGGCAAGGCATCTACAAATCAACCTGTACAATTCAACAGTGTATATATAAATAAAAGAAATGAAGAACTAAACAGAAAATGTCGGGAGGGAAACATACTAAGAGGAATACAAGATGAAGAACTACAACAGAATGATCATCGGAGCAGTCAATATACCATGAATCATCAGGAATAGTGAATACAGTAAAGAACAATACACGACATCACCCTTCGTACTTTTAGTCTCAATCTCACCATAAATATCAATAGAAATGGCACGGCATCACCCTTCGTACATTAACTCTCATATCATGGCACGACATTACCCTTCATGCATTAACACTCACAATATGGCACGACATCACCCTTCGTGCATTAACACTCACAATATGGCACGGCATCACCCTTCGTGCATTAACACTCACAATATGGTACGACATCACCCTTTGTACATTAGCACTCACAATATGGCACGACATCACCCTTCGTACATTAACACTCTCCCTTACCATAATGCAATGCATAAATAACAACAGGAAGATAGAATAACAAGTACAAACCTTGCTTCAACATTTGGTTCCATATCATCAATCTCAACTTTGAAATAAAAACTCAATTATCATCAGAAAATCCGTAAACATGATAATGACAATCAATTTAACAACACTAGTTTAACACATAGCAATTAGGCATAGGAATGAGACAATATAAGAAAATAGGAGAAACATGGAAAAACAGGTAAATTGGCAGCGCATAAGTACCCATCACCTCACATATACGCTGATCACATAAATTTCACTTAGCAAGAAATCTAAGGTTCCTAATTCTCTCAAGTCAGGGTTAGACGCAACACTTACCTTGCTCCGAATGCCACTTAATTCTCAATCACAACTTTTCCTTTGGAATTCACCTCCAAACCACTTGTATCTATTCAAAAATGACTCAATAATATCAAATATTGCTAAAGGAAACAATTACATTGCATAAATTTAAATTTCCTAAATTTCCCTCCAAAAAGTCAAAAATCGACATTGGGCCCGCTTGGTCAAAACCCGAGGTTCGGACCAAAATCTATTTACCCATTCACCCTCGAGCCCGAATATATAATTGGTTTTAGAATCCGATCTCAAATTGAGTTCTAAATCCCCAAATTTTCGAAATCCCTAGTTTCTACCCAAAACCCTTAATTCTATCATGAAAACCTTAGATTTTATATTGAAATCTTGTAAAATGTAGTGAAAGATTGAAAGAAACCAGTTTAGAATAACTTACCTATGATTTGGGGAAGAGATGGTCTTTGGAAAATCGCCTCTTGTGTTTTAGGTCTTGAAAATTTGGGACTTGAATGAAAATTCCCGTCCAAAAGTCATTTTGATCAGCTGCAGATGACGCATTTGCGACCTGAGCTTCGCAAATATGAAGGAGTCATCGCAAATGCGAAGCCCTTCACACTTCTGCTGCCTTCGCAAATGCGAAGATAAGTTCGCAAATGCGAACCATGAATCTACGCAAATGCGACTAAATGATCGCATTTGCGATCACTGCCCTTCCCCGACTCCCTTCGTAAATGCGAAGAAACATTCGCAATTGTGAACTCAGGCTGGCCCAGCTTCTCTTCGCATTTGTGATGAGAAGTTCGCAAATACGAACCTATCATAGGTCGCAATTGTGATGCTTGATATCGCAAATGCGAGATCAGAGGCCTGCAATAATATCAGATGCACCAGCAGTGTTTTCCAAGCCAAATCTCACTCCGTAGCCTATCCGAAAAACACCTGAGCCCTCGGGGTTCCAAATCAAACATGCATGCAAGTCTAAAAATATCATACAAACTTGCTCGCGTGATCAAATCGCCAAAATAACACCTAGAACTACGAATTTAGTACCACATGAAATGAAATTCTCAAGAACACTTTAAAATTTCTATTTTCTCAACTGAACGTCCGAATCACGTCAAATCAACTTCGTTTCTCACCAAATTTCACAGACAAGTCTTAAATATCATAATGAACATGTATCGGACTCTGAAACTAAAATACAGTCCTGATATTAACAATGTCAAATATCAATCAATTCTTAAAAATAATTAATTTTCAGACTTTTAATTTTCATTAAAAATTTATAACTCAAGTTAGGGATCTCCGAATCCAATTCCGGGCATACGCCTAGGTCCCATAATTCGATACGGACCTACAGAGACTGTCAAAGAACGGATCCGGGCCCGTTTACCAAAAATATTGACCGAAGTCAACTAAAATCAATGTTTAAGGCAAACATTCTTATTTTCAACATAAAAGCTTTCTGGAAACCTGCCTGGACTGTGCACACAAATCGAGGAAGGTAAAAATAAGATTTTTAAGGCTTAAGAGCGTAGTTTCGAGTTCTAAAATATAAGATGACCTTTTGGGTCATCACAACAGGTGGGCAGTCCCGATCCATATAGTAATAAAGCCAATGGGGCCTGCTGGAGGCGAGCAGCCCCGATCCATTTAATAATAAAGCCAATAAGGCATGTTGCAGGCGGGCAACCCCAATCCATAAAATAGTAAAGCCAATAAGGCCTGCTACAGGCAGGCAACCCCGATCCATATAATAATATTGTATAAAGCCATTCTGGCATGCTGCGTTGCACAGCTCAATCCCATAAATATCTTCACAATGTACAAATATTACTGAGTGTGAAATGTATATTTTAGAACGATTAATTCAGCAGCATCACGACCCCATGAGTCCTAAAATATCGGCACATAGCCTAAACATGATCTTTATTACTAGCCTCAGCTTAATTCCTTTAACACGTGCCACATGTTCAGATAATAATATGATTCTTTAATCTTTACAACTGCACAGGATCTATTCAAGACACCATTTATATAGTGCACGTCCACATGCTTGTCACCTATCGTGAGTGTCACCTCCAAACAATTTATATCATACCAAGTTTAGAAGTGACACTTACCTCGAACAAGCCAAATCCAATATCGAGCAAGCTAAGTAATGCTCCAGAAATTCCATTCTGCGCGTATCAACTTTCAAATGGCTCGAATCTAGTCACAACAATTTAATTCAGTCCACACAATTTATAAGAATTAATTCCATATCAAAACGCTAATATGTTTCATAAAATCTGAAATTACGCCCCAAAATTACCCATGGGGCCCACGTCTAGATATCCAACGAAACTTACAAAATACGATAACCCATCCAATTACAAGTTCAACCATACTAATTTCACTCAAATCCGACTCCAAATCGATATTCAAACTTGAAAATTTTGTTTTGTGACATTATAGAAATTTCCTTCTATTTCTCTTGAAGATTCAATAATCTTACATTAAAAATGAAGATTAATTCATGGAATATAATCACAAGAGAGTTAAGAACACTTACCCCAAATTGTGTGAAAACTTACCTCTCCAAAATCGCCCAAACCGTGCTCCAAAATCCGAAAAATGAAAATAATTCTCGGAACCCTCGTTTTAAACACTGCCGAGGCATTTCCGCACCTGCGGTGCCTGGGCTCGCACCTGTGCATCCGTATTTGCGGACAAAATACGTGCCTGCAGCAATAGCCAGCCTTCCAAAACCTTGCATCTGTGGGCTCGCAGATGCGCATTTCCCTTCGCACCTGCGGTCGCCTCACGCCAGCCCCAGTCCGCATCTGCACCAACACCTTCGCAGATGCGGCCTCGCAGATGCGGAAAATTCCTCGCACCTGCAAGCACTGCCCAGTTCCACACTTGGCCGTGTCTGCGGCTTATTTCATGCACATGCGGCTTCGCACCTGCGATCAAAATCTTCGCAGGTGCGATCACACCAGTAGGCAGCAGTTCCAGAAATGTTTCAAGTTGAATTTGATCCGTTAACCGTCTGAAACTCACCCGAGCCCCTCGGGACCCTGTCGGAACATACCAACAAGTCCCATAAAATAATACGGACCTACTCGTGGCCTCAAATCACATCTAACAATATCAAAATAACGAATTACACCTCAATTCGAAATCATTGAACTTTAAAACTTCAAATTCTATAACCTGCGCTGAAATACATCAAATCACGTCCGATTGACCTCAAATTTTGCACACAAGTCGCATTTCACATTACGGACCTATTTCAATTTCCATAATCGAATTCCGACCCCGATATCAAAAAGTCAACCCCTCGGTCAAACTTCTCAAAAATTCAACTTTCGGCATTTCAAACATAAATTCCACTACGGACTTCCAAATAATTTTTCGGACACGCTCCTAAGTCCAAAATCACCATACAGAGCTATTGAAATCATAAAAATTCAAATCCAAGGTTATTTACACATAAGTCAATATCCGGTCAACTATTTCAAGTTAAGCTTCCAATATGAAAGTTCATTCTTCAAAGCTAACTCTGAAATACCTTAAAACCAAAATCGATAATTTACACAAGTCATAATACCTCGTAGGAAGTTATTCAATACTTCAAATAGTTGAAAGGAGCGTAAATGCTCAAAACGACCGGTCGGGTCGTTACACTATGCATCGCTATAGTCACAAAATACATTCTTTCCCTTTTTATGCATAGCTATATATAGTCACAACTCACAACACCTTTATGACTCTATCATCTGTCAGAGTTCGATAAACATATGCATTATGCTGTTTCACATCAATTATTTCCTAGATTGTCGTTTTCATTTTGAGTAGTTGCTGAATTGTTGAAGACAATATATTGAATGGGTGAAGAGAAATCAATAATCACGTGGATTATGTGTATAATAGACAGTAACAACAACAACAACAACCCAGTATAATTCCACTAGTAGAGTCTGGGGAGGGTAGTGTATACGCAGACCTTACTCCTACCCTGGGGTAGAGAGGTTGTTTCCAATAAACCCTCGGCATCCTTCCCTCCAAGAACTCCCACCTTGCTTTTGGGGTGACTCGAACTCACAACCTCTTGGTTGGAAGTGGAGGGTGCTTACCATTATAGGAACTCACATGTATAGTAGAGATCTAATGAAAACACAATGAACTGTACCTTGAAGATATTTATTGAGAAAAAATGAACATTATCATTGACAAACTTAAACAAAGTCTAATTCGAGTGATCATCAGTATAAAGAGAACCGCCAACTATTCTTGACTTGCATAAAACTAAAAGTGCTATAATGTTTTCTGAAAAATAACACGAGAAATCCACTTGCTTTTTTTTTGTGTGGTTCTATTGCCTAATTAAAAGAAAAACTTCCAAGGTTTCTTCTAGACATCCGATTTAAATAAGAAGGAAAAACTCCTAAGAACATGAAAGATTGATTTTCATCAATAGCCATGAGATCAAGAAGAAAATAAAGAGAGCTTACACAACAAAGATTTTTCAATTTATATCAAGTAAGCAAGCCAGCTCAATTACGGTGCCTCAAGAGTCTTCTCCAGCTGCTTTAATTCTACATCTTGGACACCTCATAGAGATTGATTCTCATGCTCAGCTGATCTGCTATGGCCCTTCTATTGTACTGAAAACTTCAGTGCAAAATGGTGAATAAACCACCAAATTGAATATCAGAAATATTATATTGTACATCTAAGAAACTCATAATGGTGAATAAAGTTCCTGAAACATAATGTTTATCTCAAACTGTCAAATATGTTTCATGGAGAATAAATTATGACTGAAAAATAGTGATAGAAAAAGGTTCATTGAGGCTTGATGAAATTTTTATACTTTTTACGTCCTCTGAATTAGAATCAAAGTAAATGGAGATGTATTCACCAATCCTATAAATTGCACCATTCGAAACAATATTCTATCATAGCCCATAAAAAAGGATACAAAGGAATAACAATAGAATCTCTATGACACATTCCCTGTTAAACAATCCAACCAAAGAGAATCCAACTTTCAACGGCAATAAATTGAAGCAACATAGAAAGTACACTAACTTCCTTAATTAATTCAATCAGAGATATAACGATAATACCGAGTGAAGAGGGATAAAGCTTGAATGAAAATTAATTAAAAGAAGATATTAATTAAATAGTAGAAAATATAATAATTAGAAGTTTACGATGAAAGTTATTTTTACCAAATAATTCAATCTCATTCACATCAATCTTATTTATCAATTGATCATATAGTCGCATATCAAAGATATTCATTGGAAAAAGTGAATCAGTTGTTTCAGCCACTGTTGTCCGTTGAGAAAAGGTCAGCCTCAAGTTATGTTCTGTGGTGTTGAGCCTCTCCTTATTTTGACAAAGGATAAGTTATAATCCAAACTCATTAATTTGTGTTCTGAAAAGATGCAACACTGACTATCTGATCCCCTACAAAGAAATCATATTATATACGTACATATAGGAATTAAAAAATTATGCGAACAACAGCGCAAAAATTCAAATTTTTAAATTAAAAAACAGAGAAGCATAACATGATACATATTGTAGTATATCACTGAGAGACATATTTGAGAATACATATGATTGGTGCACAAATGCTTCAATCAAGTTTTTGCTACTGATTATCCTATGAATACGCACATATGCAAATTATAAAACAGAGTTACCAAAAAGAATTATAAGATAATAATAGATTTTTAATATCTTTTCATCTTGTAGAACCAATTCAATCGAGAAAGTAGCGTCGAAATTGTAACGATCTGCTACTTCCCACAAACGAACAACCCTAATTTTGAACTTGCTTGATTAAATTACTGTGAACGGCCATATTTTGCAAAACTCGTATGTTTTCTTGAATTTTTTATAACAGTAGAAAAATTTGAATTTAAGAACCGCCTATAAGTCCGAGAAATAGAAGTCAGGCATCGCCAGTTTGGAAAAGTTCAGTTTCAATTGTGAGTTTCAATCGTGTTTTGAGGTTTTGCAGAGGAAAGTGGGTTCTAAATTTAGGGGAAAGTGGGTTCTAAAGTTTTTTTTTCTTAAAAATTAAAGAGATTTTAAAATCAGTTAACTTTTTAAAAATAAAGAAATTTGAAATTTTGAATTAAATAAAGCTTTTTTTTTGGAAAACAATATACTATCTTCATGGTTCAAAAATAGATGAATGTTGAAGGAGCTTTTATTTCCAAATAATTTAGAATTAGTAAATGTTTTTAAAATAAATAAATCTAAAATTTAGAATTAAATAAAACTATTTAAAAAAAAAATTGGTCTTCATGGTTCATAATTAAAGAGTCAAAAACATATGTTTTAAAATGTGCAATTTTTAATGTTTAATTTTTAAATGATAATCTAAAATCAGTGTCACGACCCAAAATCTATTTAAGATCGTAATGGCGCCGGACACCGCTGTCAGGCAAGCCAACAATACATACTTAGCATAATTACCCATTGTAATGTCTTTGAAATCAAAAGCTTCTTCAATAAAATAATAAAGATAAAACACATAGAGTAAATGATAAATATTTTTAGCAATTAAATTTCTAAACAATTCACAACCATTCCCAAAATCCGGTGTCACAAGTACATGAGCATTTACTAGGAAATTAAAATAAAATACGGCATCTGTCCAGAATACAAATTAGACAGAAAAATATAAAATCTCTTAAGGAGACTCTGTTGGCTGCGAATCGTAATACAAAATGCAGCTTACCTATGTCCCCACAATTATTAACCACACTTCTGCGTCCACGAGGCCCCATAGACATATATGTACCTGCACAATAAAATGTGCAGCAAGTGCAGCATGAGTACGAAAATAATGTGTACCCAGTAAGTATCAAGTCTAATCTCGAAGAGGTAGAGGCGAGATGATCGACTTTGACACTCACTATGGGTCAATAATATTAAATAATCATGAAAATAGAAATATATTATATCAACGTGATTCACAGAGTTAACATTAATTTTATTGAACCAGCAAAAGTAATTAAATTTCTTCAATTCCAATAAATTTCTAGTTTATCAATTAGCCTCATTTACAGGAATAACAATAATTTCCTTAACAAGCAGAGATAAATAAATTCTTTAAATTCTAATAATTTCCAAATTTCAATTAGCTTTACAAGCTGAAATAAACTATCAAAGTATCGTGTTATTATTATTATTATTAAGCACGATTTCTGTCGAGGTCGTACGACCCGATCCAGAAATTCGTGTACACTGTCGAGGGACGTGCGGCACAATCCATAGATGCATCTATTCTGCCGAGGCGTTCGGCCCGCTCCACAAGAAAGGAAGACATTTTCTTGTGTACCTCCGGAAGGAGAGTATATTCATTATAAGATAAATTTGGGAGGATGAACAATTTCTTTAAACAGTTAATTAATTTAAATATAAAATTAAGCATATGAGATTTTCATCTTTATTATATTTTCAAACAATTCACAGTTTATATATAAAATAATTTAATTAAATAAAGAATATAATTTACACAAGTAATTCATGTTTTGTGTCCCAAACTACTCGGACTTTAGCATTAATAGTAGCTACGCACGGATTCTCGTCACCTCGTGCATACTTAGCCCCCACAATTAGCAACCATTATTAATTTAATCATCTATGGGATAATTTTCCCCTCACAATATTAGACAAAAGACTTACCCCGCTCCGAAGTTCCATAGCCGGTTCCCAAGCATTTCAAATAACTCGATTGATGCCCAACGCTCCAAAACTCGCTTTCGCTTTATTAACATTCATAAGCTTTTAATCCTCATTCGACATCGTAACATTGAGTAAAATGCTCATACGCCACCAACAAATTGATATCTACAATTATAATCCCAATTACAATCAAAATATGACTCAAAAATATTTATCAATATCCATTTATGGCTCTCAAGTTGGCTACAAGCCTCCAGCTCAAATCGTCTAATAGGTTCACTTACTAGCACATTCAACTCCACTCTTATAATTCAATACCCATTTGAAGTCATCAATGATACTATATTAATTCTCCAATACTGCCAAATTACTATTCATCGTCTTCCTTAACCAATATTTCCAAAACATTCAATTTGGTGATTACTTAGTTGAATACTTCCAACTAAGCTAGAAAATGATTCCATAGGTTCATTGCATCCTTTAATTTCATTTCTAAGAACACTATTTATCTTTCCCTCATTTTCTCAAGAACATTATTCATGTCATGAACTAGAGTTTATGAAATCAATTATCCAGCCATAACAACTTGAAACAAATATTAGAATTACTCTCATCGACTCATAAGAAATGAGCTTGAAACATTAGTATTACCTTCTTGAAACTTTTTCTTGAAATTCCAATGTTTGAAAAATTTGGTGTTCTTGAACAACTTGAAAGATTTCTAGAGATTTCAAAGATTGAAGGATATTAATACTAGTGTTAATAGGATGTTATTAACTTAAAATATCCAAAAAGGACTCACTTTGTATTCTTAAGTAGTCCTCAAAGTCGAATCCACCATGAAAGAACCAATCCCTAGCTCAAGAAAATCCCCAAAAAGGGCTGCTTCCCGCGACTGCCTTATAAAGGCACATGTGCTTCAGCAAGTTGTACCTTGCATTGTGCATGTTGTACCTCGTATTACAAGTTTTGCCCTGCTGGATACCTTTTACTAAAACGTCCATAAGTCCTTGTAGAAATATCCAAATGATGAACGATTGAAAGCGTTAGAAACTAGACTCGAAGATCTTTCATTGGATAGGTTGTCCACCATATAACTCTTTATATATATATAGGCATGCTCGTCTAAAGTTAGGTTTTTGTGTGTACTCATTTTGAAACTTTAGTCTATCATGTAATTTCCAACTTGATTAAGACTTGGGGCTCTCCTTAGACCCTACATCACTTATAATATGACTCGTTCATTTATTAATATAAGAACCTGCTGCAACCTTCAAATCCCGATTCCGGGATCGCTTTCTCAAAATGTTGACCGAAGTCAAACTTGCCCTTTTAAGGCTAACTTAAGGAACTAAGTGATCCGATTTCAACCCAAACACTTCCAAATCCCAAACCAACCATCCCCGCAAGTCATAAATCATTAAAAACACATTCGGGGAGTTTTATATAGGGGAACGGAGATCTAAAAGTCGAAACGACCGGTTGGGTCGTTACATTCTCTCCCACTTAAATATACGTTCGTCCTCGAACGTGCTAAGGACTGTTTCGGAGTTGTCCAAAATCACTGCTTAACACTTCGAACACCTACCTATGCTACCACAACCAATTGAGCACATTAGTTCGAGCCAATCTGAAGATTCTCCCCTTTATTTAGGCAATTAAGCCTTAGAGCCCAATTCTAACATCTAGAATTCTCCACCATGCTTGTTTCCAACCTATGAACATCGTATCAATCACTTCACGATGCATCAATAAAGGATTGCATACCTTTGTTGAATTTAGACCATGCACCGCATCATTCACATGACCATAATAAAATCCTCTGATAACAATAGCCAAAATTCCACGAATTTGATGTTCACAACACACCTCATGATACATATAAGTCCTGTTCCAACTATTGAAATGTTTCCACGATAGAAGAAATGTGTAGAAATTCATAACCAACTGTCAAGTCAACAAATTATTGAGTCTCTCCTACTGACAAGAATCATCACCCCATTATAACCAAATAATGGTATTTGCTCTTTATTATACTTCACATAATCCGATCGCCTTGATCTCGGATCCAAAATTCTCGTCTTCCCCAGCATGAGCTACTCAGGAAGTAAGCTACCCCAAACATGGAAAAAAGCCTCATATGATGCCACAATGAGCCAATAAGCTACGGACTCGATTGCGATACATAAGGAAAACGAACTTTGGAAAGGATTACTCAACCCACATGACTAATTAGACAACTGAAAAGATGTCATAAACCTTCCTCAGAAAATGGGACACAAAACATACAAAATAAAATATAGGGGACTATACTCAACATCACACTGTTGGGGCGTGCAACTCGATCCAAACAACATACCTTTGGCAGCGTGTCACCCGATCCGCACATAAAGAATCTATAAGGAAATACTTACCGAGCTAGAATGCTCATTACTACAAAATATCTGAATATCAGACACTAGCACGCTAAGTGCATAATACCATCCCTGGAAGGACCGACATCGCCATACACTACAAAACTCAAGCACAACTAAGGTGCGATATATGATCTGAATCTAGAGAGCCATTCTGCTCACATAACACCATCGCTCTGCGGAACCTCAACACATATGAAATTTATCAAGCTGTTTCACTACTCACACGGCACAATATATCATTACATGAAATAATCGACGACGAAACGACATCCAACGTCCGAATATTCCTCCATAGGGAGTGCTTATGCTTAAATGAATACATCCGGCCTGATATAGAGCCCATATTCATATTTAAATCCATCTATATACCTCAAGCCAATTCTGATTGCACCGTACTGGGCTAATAACATTTCAAGGATCCATAATAACCCTTTTCCTATAACGCACAAGAACAACCATCATAACCGGAACAAACTTCCACAGTCCACAACCAAATGAATCGAGTGCCCTCCAGGCATAAATTCTCGAATCAGCTATATTACCACAATCTTCATACTTGGTTTCAATCTTCACTCAATCAAGTGACTACATGCCACTCTTACACAATCTTTCCGTGAGGCACACTCCCAAGACCTTTCGCACCAGGTAACAAGTCTGCAAATTCGTTCTACCGGTTACTCTAATGTTGTAAAGCATATCAAGAATCCACAAATCAATACACAAGGTCTCTTACACCTGACATCAACCTTAGGTGATGCCGAAAACAATACCATCTTACTTTATGCATCTAAATCCTTTTCCTGCTCATCTGAGCTCATGACATCCTTGTCAACACCGAACCAAAATCTTGAATCCTCAACTTTCAAATTCCATGCTACTTAGTGCACTTAATCACGCAAATGAGCAGGAGTACAATAATTCCATCACTAATAGGGTAAACACTTCATATATAGAAACATTCTACTTAACTTATTTCAAGAGAACCATTGCAACACGTGACTGAATTCCCATATCCGCAGGAAATAAACTCCTCAAGTAGTGGTCTAAACCACCATAACTCTCCCGAGATCTATCTACACATAACATACCATAATACTTGAACTCCTCCAAATAAAAATCAATTACGGCGGCCGTCAAGCCTCGCACATACCTTCACAAATCACATGCATAACTTAATCACTCAATGCGCTGAAAGAATTGATCATTGCCACCATCATGCCAATTCAACCATTGTTAGTCGACCCGCCTTTTCTCAATTTATTCTCAACTTTTCTTAGAAATAATAATAGCTCTATTCATTACATTATGAACTCAAATCCGCACTCATCCCGAGTGACCTTTTTTCACGAAACCACGTTATTTCAAAACCCACGAATCATCTCATACCCCTCATTTTGTGCACTTTTACATCTTCAACTCGTACACCCATTCAGATACTTCTTTTATGAATTCGAAGTTATTTTCTTTCGTTTCTCAAATGCTACACCACAACCTAAAGTTAACACAGAGTAATCCAAGCCTCGTTTCATAATCTACTGAAAAAGCTCGATACTCAACCATACTACGGACTCGAGATTCTTAGGCACCGTACTTTAAATTTTTGAACCCTCTAAGACCGTTATCGAGAGTCACTTGCTCTGACTTGTTCCCAAACATGATCAATACCAAGGCTCTGCTAGCACATGGACACTTTCTCAAGGAAACACCTTATTGTCTCACTTTCACTGTGCATTACATCTACGCGAAGCATAAACTCTGAGTCTTCCAAAAACCTGAATATGAGTCGATAAGGCCAAATATGGCACACATTCCCCAAATCATTTACTCAAATTACCACTGCTGTTTTATTCCCTTAGTTGCAATGATCCACCAATACACCGATAACCAGGAACCCCACAAATAGACAACCATGCAATCCAATTGTAGATGGTGGGGCTGTCCCACTTAGCTTGAAACTACAATTACATAAATTCTGGAATGCACTGAGATTCTTTCTTCATCGTTGACATGATTCTGCACACCCAACTTGCCAAATTTCTCGAAATCCTTCTATTAACCTTTAATAAACACTTCAAACCACTAGCCACATTTACATATTAAATCTCATACCAAGTAGCCAGTAGAATTCTTCACAGAAGCTTCGTCAACACCACGCGACCGCTAACCTACTCACAAGAGATAACCCACATGTGGAAATTACATGCCGATATATTCCAACATCGTTGCACTGGGTGCAATTACTACGAAATCAGTAGATCATCCTGAGTCCGAGCTCATTCACCAGCTACATCAGTCCGTTCACTCCTCATGGACGTCAACTAGAGGTGTGACAATACATTCCAATCCAAAGTCATGTTGTATCTTTCTTCATATCAAGAAACTCCCTCATGTTGTTTCCAATGTTCCTCAATATAGCAGCTAATATTACAACTTAAGTCTGTAGAACTAGTCATTGTCTATTCTACATCCCAAATCACTCCAAACTTTCCTCAAAACGTGTAATCATCCTACCACGTAACCCATGTGCTACCTTGCCACTCTCCCACTTTGGTCAACCATCTCCTTTAAGTAACTACTCGACTTCTGTTTTCTTACACTTGGACTTCTCGGAACCTAACCACCACAAGACACCTTTCACATGTCCTTCCTCATCCTTCGATGCCCAGTTGCTGCCTTAACTAAACATCCGTCTCTATAGCACTTGAACCAATAGGTCGTTACCAGCTTTAAACCTTTTTGAGGATTATCCTTCTCGAGCCATTAATACTAGGAATGCTACTTCAATCCTGAATCATTCACACCACGATCTCTAATGACTGCTTCCCCTATACCAATTCCTAACACCCCGCCGTGAAGGCGAGTTGAAGAAAACTATAACATCGACAAACCTTAACGCATTTAACAAGGCGATGACACCACATCAAATTTGAGAACTCTACCACACTCGAAAATATCAAGCTTCGTTACTCCATCAACCCCAAACCTAAACATTCATAGTCCGGTTGCCTTTTCTCCGTTGGAAATAAAACATGGAACCTCTGAATCATGTACTGAGAAAAAACTTCTTTCAAGTCGTTTACTACCCTGACACATAGACAGGCATTTTACTATTTCATAAACACTGTGCGATAACAACGCACGAATCGTCATAATAGTCAATTCCAAATCTCAAAACCTTAGGTAGTACTGATACTTAATTTGAAACAACAGAGCGGCCTCCTGCAAGGCGACGACAATAGCCTAATTAATTACACAGGGAGAAATATCCTGCACTACAGCTGTAGCACCATTAAAAGTTTCCTCGATCCCCAATTTATAACAAATGCTTCATGTCGCATAAGATTGAATAGGAAGGAAATGTAGGCATAAGCCTCAAAGGAATCAAATCGCACGATGAGCAATCAAAAAGGGAAGTATTCCTAACAGCCCTGTAGCCTCTCGAAGATAAACACAGACGTCTCTGTACCAATCCGCAAGACTCTACTAGACTTGCTCATGACTCGTGAGAACTAAGTAAACCTAGTGCTCTGATACCATGTTTTCACGACCCAAAATCCATTAAAAGTCATGATGGCGCCGGACACCGCTGTCAGGCAAGCCAATAATACTATAATGACCCGATCGGTCGTTTTGCTTATTATAACCCCGTTTTCCTATTTACCACTCAATTTATGCTCTATAGTTGTTTTATGACTTACCGGGTTTGTTGGTTCGGGTCCGGCAGGGAGTCTAAGTGAAATGAGACACTTAGTCTCATAATTGAAAATTTAAGTTAGAAAAGTGGACCAGATATGGACCTATATGTAAATGACCTCTGATTTGAATTTTTATGATTACAATAGCTCTGTATGGTGATGTTAGACTTAGGAACATGTCCAGAATATTATTTGAAAGTCCGTAGAGGAATTAGGCTTGAAATGCCGAAAGTTTAATTTTTTGGAAGTTTGACCGGGGGGTTGACTTTTTGATATCGAGGTCGAAATTCGATTATGAAATTTTAATAGGTCTATTATGTCATTTATGACTTGTGTGCAAAATATAAGGTCAATTGGAAGTGATTTGATAGGTTTTGGCATTGTTTGTAGAAATGGAAGGCTTCAAAGTTCAATATGCTTGAATTGGGGCGTAATTCACGGTTTTAGTGTTGTTTGAGGTGATTTAAGGATTCGACTAAGTTCGTATGATGTTTTAGGACTTGTCGGTATATTTGGTTGAGATCCCGAGGCCCTGGGGTGAGTTTCAGATGGTTAACAGATCAAAAATTGAACTACTACGGCTGCTGCAATTTTAATCTTTTGAAAATTTCTTCTGCTAGAAAATCGAGCCCAAATAAATCGAGCCCAGAATCGAACCCAAATAAATCGAGCCTAGAAAAATCGAGCCCAAAATCGAGCCCAAAATCGAGCCCAAAATCAGGGACGATCGAGCCCAAGGTCGAGGGCCACGATCGAAGGCACGGACAAGGATCGGGCTCGAAGCCACGATCGAGCCCATGGTCGAGGGCCACGATCGAAGGCAAGGTCAAGGACCAGGCTCGAAGCCACAATCTAGCCCAGGGTCGAGGGCTACGATCGAAGGCAGGGTCGAAGACCAGGGTTGAGAGCCATGATCGAGGGTCAGAATCGAGGCCCATGATTGAGGCCTAGGATCCAGGACCTCGATCGAAGGCCAAGATCGAGGCAGAATCGAGGCTATCTGGGCAAAATTATAAAACAAGGACTTCGTCCCATTCGCTATTTTTGACAAATTAGAGCTTGAGGAGAGACGATTTTTGGTAGATTTTCAAGGAAAACTTGAGGTAAGTCCCTTGTGATCATTTCTACTCCATAATATTGAATTATCATTGAAAAGTCCGACTAGATAACGTGATTTTGAGGTGTAAATCGGAGATTGGAACTTAGAAATTTGAAAATAAGATTTATAGATTTGAGGGTTAAGTTGAGGTCGGATTTTGGTAAAATTAGTATGGGTAGACTCGTGGTTGAATGGGCTTTTGGATTTTGTAACTTTTGTTGGGTTCCGAGACGTGGGCCCCACGGGCAATTTTTGCGCTAAATTTCGGATTTTTATGGAAAATTAGCATTTTCTTATTGAATTAATTCTAATGAATTTTATTGACTGAAACGAATTAATTGTGGCTAGATACGAGGCTTTCAAAGACCAATTCTCGTGGAAAGGGCATAGCGGAATAAAGAATTACACGGTTTGAGGTAAGTAACAGTTATAATTCTTGTTCTGAGGGTATGAAACCCCCAGATTTGTGTTATGTGAGTATTTTAGAGGTGACGCACATGCTAGGTGACGGGCGTGTGGGCATGCACCGAAGGGATTGTGACTTGGTCCGTCCCGTGAAACTGTAAAATTTGAATAACCTATTGTTAGCTATAAGCTCTCTTTGTGTTGAAGAAATTTGTATGTAAATCATGTTAAAAATCATGCTTAGGCTATGTGATAGTACTGTTGGGGCCCACATAGGTCGAGTATTTGTTGAATTATTTTCTAATTGTTGTCTTTTACTCAGTCATGATTTTACTTGTGCATCATACCTCAGTATTTCTTGATATTTATTGATTTACTATGTTATCTTTGTTTGGGGCTGATCTTTGTGATTTTTGAGAGCCCGAGAGACTAGAGAGGTTGAGGACTGAGTAAGGCCGAGGGCTTGTCGGTGAGGTAAGGATATATGGCACGTGAGTTGTCCGTGCAGGATAATATAGTACGTGAGTTGTCCATGCAGCACGTGAGTTGTCCGTGCGGATTATGGCGCTTGGGCTCTAGGAGCCCCTACGGAGTCTGTACACCCCCAGTGAGCGCGGGTACCCATTGAGTGTGAGTGTTTAGGGCTGAGAGTTGAGTGACTGTTGCCTGAGAGGTTGTACTTGCTTTGCATATGTTGTTGCACTTGGTTGCTATTTGTCATTGTTGTGAAATCTATGAAAGATTTTATATCGGTATTACATAAAATTGAACTGTATAAAATTGAGTTGACTTAAATTGCCGGATTTGAAAGCATGTGTATTCTTTGCTGAATTACTGAAAGTGAACTATAACTATGTAGCTCATCATTATCTTCAGTTCCTTAGTTATTATTGTTACTTGCTGAGTTGGTTGTACTCATACTACACCCTGCACTTCGTGTGCAGATCCAGGTTTTCCCGGACATAGCGGGTGTTGATCCTTTTGCGCAATTGAATTTCAGGAGATTTTTAGGTAGCTGCCGTGTTCCGCAGATCTTGTCTCTCCTTCTATATCTCCTTGTTTACTGTATTTGGTCTCAGACTATTATAGACCATATTTTCCAGACTTGTATTTATATTAGATGCTCATGTACTCAGTGACACCAGGTTTTGGGGGAGTGTTCGTGTCAGTAATTGTGGAATTTTGTATTGTATTAAATTATTGTGTTTTCAAACTTAAGAGAAATTGTGGTTTATTGATATTATCGGCTTGCCTCGTATCTAGATAGGCGCCATCATGACAGGTTGGGATTTTGGGTCGTGACAAGTTGGTATCACAGCCTAGGTTACATAGGTCTCACGAGTCATGAGCAGGTTTAGTAGAGTCTTGCGGATCGGTATGGAGACGTCTGTACTTATCTTCGAGAGGCTGCAGAACCCTTAGGAAAATTTTACTTTCTTGTATTCTGTCGTGCGAATTTGTTGATTCCGTAAACTAAATTTCTGTTATTCTATTCTCTCAAAGATGGTGAGGACATGTACTACCGGATCGGACGGTCAGCCACCCATGCCACCAGTTAGGGCCACGAGAGGACGGGGCCGTGGTAGAGGCTGGGGCCGAGGTAGAGTTCGAGGTATAGCTCGTACCATAGTTGGACCAGCACCTATAGTACCACCAGTTGCTCCAGCTCAGGAGCAGATTCCAGGTATTGTTGAGCCAACGGGATCAGCTCAGGCACCAGCTGTGCCCATTGAGATTCCAGGCCTTCAGGAGACTTTGGCCCAGATATTGGCAGCCTGCACTGGTCTTGCTCATGTAGTTTCGGCTCAGGCCGCACCTGCCAATTCTCAGGCCGGGGAAGGTACTCATACCCTCGTTGCCCGCACTCCAGACCAAGTAGTATAGTGACTTCAGATACCGGGGGCACTACCAGCCCAGCTGGTTGCACCTGCTCATGCCCCCGGTAGTTCCTGTTATGGAAGATGATGAGAAGAGGAGACTTGAGAGATTTGAGAGGCTTCGACCTCCACCATTTAGCGATACCGAGTCAGAGGATGCCCGGGGTTTTCTAGATAAGTGTCAGCGGATGCTTCAGACAACGGGTATTCTAGAGACCAGTGGGGTCTTATTCACTACTATTCAGTTTTCTAGGGCTGCCTTCAGATGGTGGGAGTCTTACGAGAGGTGTAGGCCGGTCTGTGCAGCACCCCTTACCTGGCAGCAGTTCTCCGGTCTATTCCTGGAGAAGTCTGTACCTCAGTCCCGCAGAGAGGAGCTGCGCGGGCAATTTGAGCAGCTTCGTCAACGTGATATGTCTGTGACACAATATGAGATGAGATTTTCAGAATTGGCCCATCATGATATCTGGTTGATTCCCACAGACAGGGAAAGGATTAGGAGATTCATAGATGGCCTCACTTTTCAGCTGCGATTACTCATGACTAAAGAGAGAGTGTCTGGTGCTACTTTCGATGAGGTTGTCGACATTGCTCGCCAGATTGAGATGGTTCATAGCCTGGAGTGGGTTGAGAGGGAGTGTAAGAGTCATCGTAGTTCCGGTGAGTTCGGCGGTGTTCCTTCAGGGGGTTAGTTTTACCGCGGTAGGGGTCGTTCTTACACACACGCTCAGGCGGGTCGTCTAGCTCATCGTGGTGCATCAGCTAGCCACAGTTTTTACAGTGCTCACTCAGGCCAGTCTTCATTTAGTGTAATACCAGCGCAAAGTTCTCATCATGCCTCATCTGCTCAGGCTTCTACAGGTAATTCTTCAGGTTATCAGGAGCAGCAGTTCCGTCAGAGAAGGGGTTGTTTTGAGTGTGGAAAATTAGGTCATTTCAAGAGAGATTGTCCTAGGCTGTTGAGTGGGGATCCACAGCAGTGTCCTCGACCAACGGCACCAGCACCAGCAGTTACACCACCTACCCAGCTAGCTCGGGGTGAGGGTCAGGCAGCTAGGGGTCTCCCAAGGGGGGAGGCCGATCAGGTGGTAGGCAGGCTTGATTCTATGCTTTTCCTGCAAGGCCAGATGTTATTGCCTCAGACGCAATAATCATAGGTATTGTTTCAGTGTGCCACAGGGAGGCTTCTATATTATTTGACCCTGGTTCCACTTATTCATATGTATCATCGTATTTTTCTCATTATCTGAATATGCCCTGTGAGTCCTTAGTTTCACATGTTTGTGTATCTACACCTGTGGGTGATATTATTACTGTGGATCGTGTGTATCGGTCGTGTGTGGTAACTATTAGGGAACTGGAGACTAGATTTGATCTCTTATTACTCGGTATGGTTGATTTCGATGTAATCCTGGGTATGGATTGGTTGTCTCCATGTCTCGCTATTCTGGACTGTCATGCAAAAATCATGACGTTGATGATGCCAGGGGGGGGGGCAAAGGTTAAATGGAGAGGTTCTCTAGATTTTGTTCCTAGTAGGGTAATTTATTATTTAAAGGCCCAATGTATGGTTGGAAAGGGATGTCTGTCATATTTGGCCTTTGTGAGAGATGTTGATACAGATACTCCTTTTATATATTCAGTAACGGTCGTGCGAGACTTTTCGAATGTATTTCCTACAGACCTGCCAGGTATGCCACCCGACAGGGATATTGATTTCGGTATTGACTTGATGTAGGGCACTCGGCCTATTTCTATTCCTCTGTATCGTATGGCACCATCTAAGTTAAAAGAATTGAAAGAGCAACTTCAGGAACTCCTTGAAAAAAGGTTTATTAGGCCTAGTGTGTCACCTTAGGGTGCACCAGTTCTATTTGTGAAAAAGAAAGATGGTACTATACGGATGTGTATTGATTATAGGCAGTTGAACAAAGTTACAATCAAGAATAAATATCCATTGTTGCGTATTGATGACTTATTTGACCAGCTTCAGGGAGCGAGGGTATTCTCCAAAATTGATTTGAGATCAGGGTATCACCAGTTGAAAATTTGGGATTCAGATATTCTAAAGATGGTATTCAGAACTCATTATGGACACTATGAATTTCTTGTGATGTCTTTTGGACTAACCAATGCCCCAACAGCATTTATGCATTTGATGAATAGTGTATTCCAACCATATCTTGATTTATTTGTAGTGGTATTTATTGATGATATTCTGGTATACTCACGTAGTCAGGAGGAGCATGCACAACACTTGGGTATTGTATTACAGAGGCTGAGAGAGGAGAAACTTTATGCCAAATTCTCTAAGTGTGAGTTTTGGCTTAGTTTAGTGGCTTTCTTGGGACATATAGTGTCCAGTGAAGGAATTAAGGTAGATCCGAAGAAAATGGAGGCAATTCAGAATTGGCCCAGACCATCCTCAATTACTGAGATTCGGAGTTTTCTCGGCTTGGCCGGTTATTATCGTCGTTTCGTGGAGGGTTTCTCATCTATTGCATCACCTATGACTAAATTGACCCAGAAAGGTGCTCCGTTCAGGTGGTCAGATGAATATGAAGAAAGCTTTCAGAACCTCAAGACAGCTTTGACTACAGCTCCAGTATTGGTGTTGCCTACAAGTTCAGAGTCTTATACTGTGTATTGTGATGCATCGCGTATTAGTCTCGGTGCAATGCTGATGCAAGATGGTATGGTGATTGCCTATGCATCTAGATAGTTAAAGGTACATGAGAAGAATTATCCAGTCCACAATCTTGAGTTAGCAGCTCTTGTTCATGCCTTAAAAATCTAGCGAAATTACTTGTACGGTGTCCAGTGTGAGGTATATATAGATCATCGGAGTCTACAACATCTATTTAAACAGAAGGATCTTAATTTGCGGAAGCAGAGATGGTTGGATTTGCTTCAGGATTATGATATCACTATTCTCTATCATCCTGGAAAGGCCAATGTAGTGGCCGATGCTTGAGTCGTAAGGCGGAAAGTTTGGGCAGCTTAGCATATTTACCGGTAACAGAGAGGCCTTTAGCATTGGATATTCACGCTTTGGCCAACTAGTTTGTTAGATAGGATGTTTCCAAGACGAATCGAGTTTTGGCTTGTGTGGTTTCTCGGTCCTCTTTACATGATCGCATCAGAGAGCGCCAGTATGATGATCCACATATGCTTCTCCTTAAGGACATGGTTCAGCACGATGATGCCAAGAAAGTCACTATTGGATATGACGGTGTATTGCGGATGCAGGGCAGGCTATGTGTGCCTAATGTAGATGGTTTATGTGAGCTGATTCTCCAGGAAGCTCACAGTTCGCGGTACTCTATTCATCCAGGCGCCGCGAAGATGTATCAGGATTTGAGATAGCACTATTGGTGGAGGCGGATGATGAAAGATATAGTTGGGTTTGTATCTCGGTGTTTAAATTGTCAACATGTAAAGTATGAACATCAGAGGCCAGGAGAATTGCTTCAGAGACTTGAAATTTCGGAGTGGAAGTGGGAGTGTATTACCATGGACTTTGTAGTTGGGCTCCCATGGACTTTGAGAAAGTTTGATTCTGTTTGAGTGATAGTACATCGGTTCACCAAATCTGCATATTTTATTCTAGTCGGTACTAATTATTGTTCGAAGCGGTTGGCTGGGATTTAAATTCGCGAGATTGTTCGCCTACACGGTGTGCCGTGTCCATTATTTCAAATCGGGGTACGCAGTTTACCTCACAGTTTTGGAGGGTAGTGCAACGAGAATTGGGCACACAGTTTTACTTGAGTACAACATTTCACCCTCAGATGGACGGACAGTCCGAGTGCACTATTCAGATATTGGAGGATATGCTACGCGTTTGTGTCATTGATTTGGGGGTTCTTGGGATCAATTTCTGCCACTAGCAGAGTTTTCTTACAATAATAGCTCCCAGTCAAGTATTCAGATGGCTCCATATGAAGCTTTATATGGGAGATGGTGTCGGTCTCCGGTGGGTTGGTTTGAGCCGGGTGAGGTTAGACTATTGGGTACTGACTTGGTTCAGGATGCTATAGAGAAGTGCAAAGTGATTCAGGAATGGCTTCGCACGGCACAGTCTAGACAGAAGAGTTATGCCGACAAGAAGGTTCGTAATGTTGTTTACATGGTTGGGGAGAAGATGCTACTCAAGATTTCACCCATGAAGGGTGTGTTGAAGTTCAGAAAGAAATGCAAGTTGAGCCCTCGGTATATTGGGCCTTTTGAGATACTTATGAAAACTGGAGAGGTGGCTTATGAACTTGCTTTTCCACCCCAGTCTATCAGGTGTTCATCCAGTGTTCCATGTATCCATGATCCGAAAGTATGTTGGGGATCCGTCTCATATTTTGGATTTCAGTACAGTATAGTTGGGCGATAATTTGACTTACGATGTGGAGCAGGTGGCTATTTTAGACCGACAAGTTCGAAAGCTGAGGTCAAAGAGCATAGCATCAATGAAGGTGCAGTGGAGAGGCCAGCCAGCCGGAGAAGCTACTTGGGAGATTGAGCAAGAGATGCAGAGAAAATATCCACACTTATTTGAGACTCCAGGTATAGTTCTAAACTCGTTCGAGGACGAATGTTCGTTTAAGAGGGGGAGATTGTAACGACTCGGCCGATCATTTTGAGTATTATAGACCTGTTCCCCCGTTTACCGCTCAATTTATGCTCTATAGTTGTTTTATGACTTACTGGGTTAGTTGGTTCGGGTCCGACAGGGGGTCTGAGTGAAATGAGACACTTAGTCTCATAATTAAAAATTTAAGTTAGAAAAGTGGACCGGATATGGACCTATGTGTAAACGACCTTTGATTTGAATTTTTATGATTCCAATATATCCATATGGTGATTTGGGACTTAGGAGCGTGTCCGGAATATTATTTGGAGGTCCGTAGAGGAATTAGGCTTGAAATGCTAAAAGTTTAATTTTTGAGAAGTTTGACCGAGGGTTGACAATTTGATATCAGGGTCGAAATTCGATTCTGAAAATTTAAATAGGTCTGTTATGTCATTTATGACTTGTGTGCAAAATATGAGGCCAATAGGACGTGATTTGATAGGTTTCGGCGTTGTTTGTAGAAATGGAAAGCTTCAAAGTTCAATAGGCTTGAATTGGGGCGTAATTCATGATTTTAGCGTTGTTTGAGGTGATTTGAGGATTCAACTAAGTTCGTATGATGTTTTAGGACTTGTTGGTATATTTGGTTGAGGTCCCGAGGGCCTCGGGTGAGTTTCGGATGGTTAACGAATAAAATTGAACTACTACAGCTGCTGCAAATTCTTTATGTTGGAAATTTCTTCTGCCAGAAAATCGAGCCCAAATAAATCGAGCCCAGAATCGAGCCCAGACAAATTAAGCCCAGCATCGAGCCCAGAATCACAGACGATCGAGCCAAGGGTCGAGGGCCACGATCGAAGGCAGGGACGAGGATCAGGCTCGAAGCCACGGTCGAGCCCAGGGTCGAGGGCCACGATCGAAGGCAGGGTCGAGGACCAGGCTCGAAGCCACGATCGAGCCCAAGGTCGAGAGCCACGATCGAAGGCAGGGTCGAAGACCAGGGTCGAGAGCCATGATCGAGGGTCAGAATCGAGGCCCAGGATCGAGGACCTCGGTCGAAGGCCAAGATCGAGTCAGAATCGAGGCTATCTCAGCAGAATTATAAAAATAGGAACGTCGTCCCATTCGCCATTTTTGACAAATTGGAGCTTGAGAAGAGGCGGTTTTTGGTAGATTTCCAAGGAAAACTTGAGGTAAGTCCCTTGTAATCATTTCTACTCCATAATATTGAATTATCATTGAATAATCCGATTAGATTACGTGATTTTAAAAGATGTAAATCGGAGATTGGAACTTAGAAATTTGGAAATACGATTTGTAGATTTGAGGGTTAAGTTGAGGTCAGATTTTGGTAAAATTAGTATGGGTAGACTCGTGGTTGAATGGACTTTTGGATTTTGTAACTTTTGTCGGGTTCCGAAATGTGGGTCCCACGGGTAAATTTTTGAGCTAAATTTCAGATTTTTATGGAAATTAGCATTTTCTTATTGAATTAATTCCAATGAATTTTATTGACTGAAACGAATTAATTGTGGCTAGATACGAGGCTTTCGAAGAGTAATTCTCGTGGATAGGGCATAGCGGAATAAAAAATTACACGGTTTGAGGTAAGTAACAGTTATAATTCTTGTCCTGAGGGTATGAAACCCCGAATTTGTGTCATGTGATTATTTTGGAGGTGACGCACATGCTAGGTGATGGGCGTGTGGGCGTGCACCAAAGGGATTGTGACTTGGTCCGTCCCGTGAAAGGGTAAAGTTGAATAACCTGTTATTAGTTATAAGCTCTCTTTGTGTTGAAGAAATTTGTCTGTAAATCATGTTAAAAATCATGTTTAGGCTACGTGATAGTACTGTTGGGACCCACATAGGTTGCGTAATTATTGAATTATGTGCTAGTTGTTGTCTTGTACTCAATCATGATTTTACTTGTGCATCATACCTCCGTCTTTCTTGATATTTGTTGATTTACTATGTTATCTTTGTTTGGGCTGATCTTTGTGATTTCCGAGAGCTCAATAGACTAGAGAGGTTATGGACTGAGTAAGGCCGAGGGCCTGTCGGTGCGGTAAGGATATATGGCACGTGAGTTGTCCGTGCAGCACGTGAGTTGTCCGTACGGATTATGGCACTTGGGCTGTAGTAGCCCCTCCGGAGTCTGTACACCCCCACTGAGCGCGGGTACCCATTAAGTGTGAGTGTTGAGGGCTGAGAGCCGAGTGATGAGTTGAGTGACTGTTGCCTAAGAGGTTGTACTTGCTTTGCATTTATTGTTGCACTTGGTTGCTATCTGTCATTGTTGTGAAATCTCTAAAAGATTTTATATCCGGATTACATAAAATTGAACTGTATAAAATTGATTTGACTTAAACTGCCGGATTCGAAAGCATGTCTATTCTTTGCTGAATTACTGAAAGTGAACTATAACTGTGTAGCTCGTCATTATCTCTAGTTTCTTAGTTATTATTGTTACTTGCTGAGTTGGTTGTACTCAAACTACACCCTGCACTTCGTGTGCTGATCTAGGTATTTTCGGACATAGCGGGTGTTGATCCTTTTGCGCAGTTGAATTTTAGGAGATTTTGAGGTAGATGTCGTGTTTCGCAGACCTTGTCTCTCCTTCTCTATCTCCTTGTTTACTGTATTTTGTCTCAGACTATTATAGACCATATTTTCTAGACTTGTATTCATATTAGATGCTCATGTACTTAGTGACACCAGGTTTTGGGGGAGTGTTCGTGTCAGTAATTGTGGAATTTTGTATTGTATTAAATTATTGTGTTTTTAAACTTAAGAAAAATTATGGTTTATCGATATTATCGGCTTGCCTAGTATCTAGATAGGCTCCATCACGACAGGTTGGGATTTTGGGTCGTGACAAATACATACTTAGCTTAATTACCCATTGTAATGTTTTTGAAATCAAAAGCTTCTTCAATAAAATAATAAAGATAAAACTCATAGAGTAAATGATAAATATTTTTAGCAATTAAATTTCTAAATAATTCACAACCATTCCCAAAATCCGGTATCATAAGTGTATGAGTATTTATTAGGGAATTAAAATAAAATACGGCATCTGTCCAGAATACAAATTAGACAGGAAAATATAATATCTCTGAAGGAGACTCTGTTGGCTGCGAATCATAATATAAAATGCATCTTACCTATCTCCCCACAATTGTTAACCACACCTCTGCACCCACAAGGCTGCATAGACATATATGTACCTGCACAATAAAATGTGCAGCAAGTGCAGCATGAGTACGAAAACAACGTGTACCTAGTAAGTATCAAGCCTAATCTCGAAGAGGTAGAGGCGAGATGGCCAACTTTGACGCTCACTATGGGTCAATAATATTAAATAATTATGAAAATAGAAATATATTATATCAACGTGATTCACAGAGTTAACATTAATTTTATTGAACTAGCAGAAATAATTAAATTTCTTCAATTCCAATAAATTTCAAATTTATCAATTAGCCTCATTTACAGGAATAACAATAATTTCCTTAACAAGTAGAGATAAATAAATTCTTTAAATTCCAATAATTTCCAAATTTCAATTAGCTTCACAAGCTGAAATAAACTATCAAAGTATCGTGTAATTATTATTATTATTAAGCACGATTTTTGCCGAGGTTGTACGGCTTGATCCAGAGTTTCGTGTACACTGTCGAGGGACGTGCGACACGATCTATAGATGCATCTATCCTACCAAGGCATTCGGCCCGCTCCACAAGAAAGGAGGATATTTTCTTATGTACCTCCGGAAGGAGAGTATATTCATTATAAGATAAATTCGGGAGGATGAACAATTTCCTTAAATAGTTAATTAATTTAAATATAAAATTAAGTGTATGAGATTTTCATATTTATTATATTTCCTAACAATTCACAATTTATATATCAAATAATTCAATTAAATAAAGAATATAATTTATACAAGTAATTCATGCTTTGTGTCCTAAACTACCCGGACTTTAGTATTAACAGTAGCTACGCACGGACTCTCATCACCTCGTGCGTACGTAGACCCCACAATTCGAAACTATTATTAATTTAATCACCTATGGGGTAATTTCCCCCTCACAAGATTAGACAAGAGACTTACCTCGCTCCGAAGTTCCATAGGCGGCTCCGAAGCCTTTCAAATAACTCGATTGATGCCCAACGCTCCAAAACTCGCTTTCTCTTTATTAACATTCATAAGCTTTTAATCCTCCTCCGACATCGTAACATTTAGTAAAATGCTCATACGCTACCAACAAATTGATATCTACAATTACAATCCCAATTACTATCAAAATA
This sequence comes from Nicotiana otophora, assembly GCA_000715115.1. NCBI lineage: Eukaryota > Viridiplantae > Streptophyta > Magnoliopsida > Solanales > Solanaceae > Nicotiana > Nicotiana otophora. The sequence continues at coordinate 214,436 of AWOL01S0004350.1, forward strand.
CGACTCAAAACTATTTATCAATATCCATTTATGCCTCTCAAGTTGGCTACAAGCCTCCAGCTCAAATCGTCGAATAGGTTCACTTACTAGTACATTCAACTCCACTCTTATAATTCAATACCCATTTGAAGTCATCAATGATACTACATTAATTCTCTAACACTGCCAAATTACTATTCATTGTCTTCCTTAACCAACATTTCCAAAATATTCAATTTGGTGATTACTTAATTGAATACTTCCAACTAAGCTAGAAAATGATTCCATAGGTTCATTGCATCCATTAGTTTCATTTCTAAGAACACTATTTATCTTTCCCTCATTTTCTCAAGAACATTATTCATGCCATGAACTAGAGTTTATGAAATCAATTATCCAACCATAACAACTTGAAACAAATATTAGAATTACTCTCACCGACTCATAAGAAATGAGCTTGAAGCATTAGTATTACCTTCTTGAAGCTTTTCCTTGAAATTCCAATGTTTGGGAAATTTGGTGTTCTTGAACAACTTGAAAGATTTCTAGGGATTTCAAAGATTGAAGGATATTAATACTAGTGTTAATAGGATGTTATTAACTTAAAATATCCAAAATTAACTCACCTTGTATTCTTAAGTAGTCCCCAAGATCGAATCCACCATGAAAGAACCAATCCCTAGCTCAAGAAAATCCCCAAAATTGGTTGTTGCTTGCGACTGCCTTATAAAGGCACAGGTACTTCAGCGAGTGGTACCTTGCACTGTGCATGTTGTACCTCGTATTACAAGTTTTGCCCTGTTGGACACCTTTTACTAAAATGTCCATAAGTCCTTGTAGAAATATCCAAATGACAAACGGTTGAAAGCGTTAGAAACTAGACTCGAAGATCTTTCATTTGATAGGTTGTCCACCATATAACTGCTTA
>AWOL01S0004350.1:216225-229080 GCA_000715115.1 Nicotiana otophora
TCAAGTTGGCTACAAGCCTCCAGCTCAAATCGTCTAATAGGTTCACTTACTAGCACATTCAACTCCACTCTTATCATTCAATACCCATTTGAAGTCATCAATGATACTACATTAATTCTTCAACACCGCCAAATTACTATTCATCATCTTCCTTAATCAACATTTCCAAAACATTCAATTTGGTGATTACTTAGTTGAATACTTCCAACTAAGCTAGAAAATGATTCCATAGATTCATTGCATCCTTTAATTTCATTTCTAAGAATACTATTTATCTTTCCCTCATTTTCTCAAGAACATTGTTCATTCCATGAACTAGAGTTTATGAAATCAATTATTCAACCATAACAACTTGAAAGAAATATTAGAATTACTCTCAACGACTCATAAGAAGTGAGCTTGAAGAATTAGTATTACCTTCTTGAAGCTTTTCCTTGAAATTCCAATGTTTGGAAAATAGGGTGTTCTTGAACAACTTGAAAGATTTCTAGGGATTTCAAAGATTGAAGGCTGTTCATAATAGTGTTAATAGGATGCTATTAACTTAAAATATCCAAAACAAACTAACCTTGTATTCTTAAGTAGTCCCCAAGGTCGAATCCACCATGAAAGAACCAATCCCTAGCTCAAGAAAATCCCCAAAAATGGCGGCTGCCCGTGACTGCCTTATAAAGGCACAGGTGCTTCAGCGAGTTGTACCTTGCGCTGTGTAGGTTGTACCTCATATTACAAGTTTTGCCTTGCTGGACACCTTTTACTAATATGTCCATAAGTCCTTGTAGAAATATCAAAATGACGAACGGTTGAAAGCGTTAGAAACTAGACCCGAAGATCTTTCATTTGATAGGTTGTCCACTATATAACTCCTTATATATATAGGCATGCTCGTCCAAAATTAGGTTTTTGTGTGTACTCATTTGGAACTTTAGTCTATCATGTAATTTCCAACTTGATTAAGACTTAGGGCTCTCCTTAGACCCTACATCACTTATAATATGACTCGTTCACTTATTAACATACGAACCTGGTGGAACCTTCAAATCCTGATTCTGGGGTCATGTTCTCAAAATGTTGACCGAAGTCAAACTTGCCCTTTTAAGGCTAACTTAAGGTCTGAATAAAATTCAAGTTGTTTGAAATATAATACACAACTGAGATAATATAGAAAGGGACTTCAGAACTGCGAACGTTGTGCAGTTATACCTCAAGTATCCACTGGTAGATGTATACGGGTAAATCTATAGTATGCCGTTCAAACCAACTCCAAAATCTCACAAGAAGTGCAGAGTGCAGTATTAGTACAACCGACCCCATGTACTGGTAAATATCGAGCCGAATATAATGACTCAGCCGGTCGTTTTGAGTATTACAACCATGTCCCCCATTTATTGCTCAGTTTATGCTTTACAATTATTTCATAATTTATCGAGTTAGTTGGTTCGGGTCCGAAAGGAATTCAGAGTAAAATGAGACACTTAGTTTCATAATTGAAAATTTTAAGTTAGAAAAATTGTCCGGATTTGAACTCATGTGTAAACGACCTCAGATTTGAATTCTGGTAATTCCAATAGCTCCGTATGGTGATTTTGGACTTAACAGCGTGTCCGGAAAATTATTTGGAGGTCCGTAGTGAAATTAGGCTTAAAATAGCAAAAGTCAAATTTTTGGGAAGTTTGACCGGGGGTTGACTTTATGATATCGGGGTCGAAATTCAGTTCTGAAAATTTGAATACCTCTGTTATATTATTTATGACTTGTGTGAATAATTTGAGGTCAATCGGACGTGATTTGATAGGTTCCGGAGTCGTTTGTAAAAATTAGAAATTTCAAAGTTCATTAGACTTGATTTGGGGTGTAATTCATGGTTTTAGTGTTGTTTGAGGTGATTTGAGGGTTCGACTAAGTTCATATGATATTTTAAGACTTGTTGGTATATTTGGTTGAGGTCTTGAGGGGCTCGGGTGAGTTTCGGATGGTTAACGAATCAAATATTTGGACTTGAACAACTGCTGGAATTTTCTGATATCTCATTCTGTTTTCCCTCCACGTGATCGCATGAATGTGTCTACGATCGTGTAGGCTTAGTTGGTCAGTGGAGGTTTTTGTTCAAAGCGATCGCGTGGGGATATCTACGATCACGAAGGGTTAATTTGAGGCAATGATATTTTGTACTTCGCAATCGCGTGAAGCGGGATGCCATCGCGTAGCTCTGTGAGTTTGTTATTCGCGAACGCATGAAGAAGGTCGCGTTTGCGTAGAGAAAATGGAGCAGAAATGGAAATCATGCATTTGTGCTTTGCGATCGCGTGGTTAGGTCCGCAATCGCGTAGGTCTATGATGTTGTGCATCGCGATCCCGTGGGAAAGTCCGCAATTGCGTATAGTTAAATCTGGGCGGTGGAAAATTGTTCTTCGCGATCGCATGGGAATGTTCGCGATCGCGTAGAACAAATGGCTGGGCAGAGAGTTTAAGTTCTCAAATGATTTTCGGGAGTTTTTCAAGGAAAACAACGGAGTAAGTGTTCTTAACTCCATATTGGTTAAGTTACCCAAATCCATGGTTGTTTTTAACATTTAATTGATGAAATAAGTTGGAAAATTGTGAAAACCCGCTTGGTTTAATTTGGAAATTTGAGGGTCGAGTTGATGTCGGATTTGAGTAAAATTTATATGGTTAGACTCGTGGTTGAATGAGCTTCCGAATTTAGTAACTTTTGTCGAGTTCCGAGATGTGAGCCCCATAGGCAAGTTTTGAGCTAAATTTCAGATTTTTATGGAAAATTAGCATTTGTTATGGAATTAGTTCCAATGAATTTTATTGACTTAAACGAATTATTTGTGACTAGATTCGAGGCGTTTGGAGGCAAATTCACGAGAAAAAGGCTTAGCAGAATAAGAAATTTACGGTTTGAGGTAAGTAACAGTTATAAATCTGGTCTTGAGGATATGAAACCCCAAATTTTTATGTCATGTGATTATTTTGGAGGTGACGCACATGCTAGGTGATGGGTGTGTGGGCGTGCACCGAGGGGATTGTGACTTGGTCCGTCCCGTGGAAACTATAAAGTTGAATAACTTGTTGATAACTATGTACTCTCTATGTGTTGTGGAAATTTGACTATAAACCATGTTAGAAATCATGTTTAGGCTATATGTTGATACTGTTGGAACCCATAGAGGTCGTGTACATGTTGAACTATCTTCTTAATTATTGTTTGGTACTCAGTTACAGTTTACTTGATTATTTTATCCCAGTTTCTATTATTCACTATTGATGCATCATATCATTGTTGTTTGGGCTAATTTCATAATTGTTGAGAGCCCGAGAGACTGGAGAGATTTATGACTGAGCGAGGCCGAGGGCCTGATTGTGAGATATTATACTATAGCACGTGAGTTGTCTGTGCTGCATGTGAGTTGTCCGTGCAGATTCTTATATTATACTATAGCACGTGAGTTGTCTGTGCAGCACGTGAGTTGTCCGTGCGGATCCATATATTTATACTTTGGCACGTGAGTTATCTGTGCAGCACGTGATTTTTTCGTGCAGATTATAGTGCTTGGGTTGTAGGAGCCCCTCCAGAGTCAGTACACCCCCAGTGAATGCGGGTACCTATTGAGTGTGAGTGCTGAGGGCTAAGAATCGAGTGGTTGGGTTGTTGTGATGAGTTGAGTGACTGTTGCCCTAAAGGCTGTACTTGCTATGCATTTGTTGTTGCACTTAGTTTCTATCTGTCATTGTTGTGAAATCTCTGAAAGATTTTATATCCGGATTACATGAACTTGAACTGTATAAAATTGATTTGACTTAAACTGCCAGATTTGAAAGCATGTTTATTCTTTGCTGGAATTACTGAAAGTGAACTATAACTGTGTAGCTCGTCATTATCTTCAGTTCCTTAGTTATTATTGTTACTTGCTGAGTTGGTTGTACTCATACTATACCCTGCACTTCGTGTGCAGATCCAGGTATTTCTGGACATAGCGGGTGCTAATTCTCTCGCATAGTTGATTTTTCGGAGATCCAGAGGTAGCTGCCATGTTTCGCAGACCTTGTCTCTCCTTCCCTATCTCCTTATTTACTGCATTTGGTCTCGGGCTATTATGGACTGTATTTTCCAAACTTGTATTCATATTAGATGTTCATGTAGTGACACCGGATTTTGGGAGTGTTTATATATATATTTGTGAGTTTTTATTCCGCTAAATTTAGATTATTATGTTTTCAAACTTAAAAGATATGGTGGTTTATTGAGAGTGTCGTCTTGCCTAGTATTGAGATAGGCGCCATCACGACGGGTGAGATTTTGGGTCGTGATAAGTTGGTATCAGAGCTTTAGGTGACATAGGTCTCACGAGTCATGAGTAGGTTTAGTAGAGGCTTGTGAATCGGTATGGAGACGTCTATACTTATCTTCAAGAGGCTGCCGAACCCTTAAGAAAATTTCACTTTCTTGTATTCTATCGTGCGAAATTGATTCAGATTGAAACATAACTCTTTCAATTCCTTTCACGCATTCGTATGCGCACATGAGCGCTCGGTATCAATTGTGTATCGCTGAATTATGATTCTTTGAATAATGTTTGAGATGTGTATTATGTGTTTTGGTGATGGGCCAGTCTTCAGGACTTGAGGCCAGGTTTATACCATAGCTTAGGCTCGGTAGCTTCAGTTATAACCTGTAAATTTGGACTCATATGTCCGGTAATGTCCCTACGAGTAAAATTTGTGGCTCGATGAGTGATTGAATGGCTATATGATAAGTATGATGTGACTGCGGGATGTGTTCAGATGGGCTTAATGTGATGAATAAAGTTTGCTTATGACTCAAGAGTTTGCTATTGGGTACTTGATTTATGTCTTGATTTGACGTATAGTCTCGAGTTGTGAGTGTATTGAAGGATCTTTCACGTTATTAAATTGTGGGACAAATTAAATTCTTATGTCTTGTCAATGAGTTTGGACTCAAGAAGAGTAAGTAATTGTGTAGTAATTGTGGTTGTGAATTGGCATTTCTAATGTTGATGGCTCGAGAAAGGTGATCTTCGAAGAGGCTTAGAGTCGGTAACATTTTATTGGTTCAGATGCGACAGAGATGCATTTTGATTTGATGTAACAGCTGGGCAGCAAAGTGTGAGGGAAGACATGATGGGAAGTGTTTCGCGGTGGTTGAAGTACTGACAGGTCAAGTAGGAGAAGTAAGAGTGGCAGATTAGTATATGAATTATGTGGTAGGGTAGTCACATGCCTTGAGGAAGTGTAGAACGGTTTGGAATCGTGATAGAATGTGATTTGGCCTACAGACTTTATTTGGATTGATGATTATTGTACGAAGAAAAGTTGAATATGGCAGAAAGAAGTTTGTTTGAAATGAAGAGGGATGTGAAGATTTTATTATCGTTTCAGACGGAATATGACTTGAGTTCGGAAGGTATTGTTAAACTTTCAGTTGATGTCGATAGGGAAAGTGCAGACTTATACAAATGGTGGGCGAGCATTAGCTCAGGAAAATTTGCTGATTACATAGTTATTGCACCTAGTGCAACATCATTGGAAGATGTCGGTAAGGAATTCCACTGGTGGGTTATCTCCTGTGAGTGGTTAGCGGTGGTGTGATGTTGATAAAGCTTCTGTGAGGAATATTACTTGATACTCGGTTAGAGGTCGAGTGTGTGACTGTGGTTGGTGATTCAGAATGTTCATGAAAAGCTTAACAAAAGACTTCGAGAAGTCTGGCGCTTTAACGGTGCGAGATCATGGTAATTGAGAAGGAAAAATCCTTGCGGGTTCTAAGTGTATATAATTGCAGCTTAAAGCTAAGTGGGGGAGCCTGCTATTGACAATTTGATTTCATGGTTATGTGTTAAATTTTAGTTTTGGTCAGAGACATACTTATGGATTAGTTATGACTTGTAGAGATGGAGATCGAGAATGACCCGAGTAAGAAAATTCCTGAATACGGGTCTTTATAGAAATATGAATATTATAGAACGATTAAGTTATAATTTTGAAGGATATAGTGCACACGAAGTATGAATTTGATTGGTCGTGTTAAGGCACTGTTACTTATTTGAGTGTTGATTGTGCTAAAGGAGCACATGTCTTTCAACCCGTTTGGGGCGGAGTAAATTAGATTTGAGTAGAGTGGATGACTATCGAGAGGGTTCTAATGGATTCAAAATGTATATGTGGAAAATTGAAAAAATAAATAAAATTTGTATATCACTAGAACCAGTTACTTACATTGGATAGTATCGGGACGTGCGGTAATTTTGTTTGACTATGGATTCTACATTTCAGTATAAGAGAGGAAAGAGGAACAATTTTTAAATTCGCATAAGGTATTTTAAGAGTGAGTGTTACGGTTGGGGTATTTATGAAGGTGCTTAAGAAGAATACAGTCGCTTATGGGCCTTAGGACGATGTGGTTTTATGTTAGGATGTCTTGTAGTGAGCTTTGGGTAAGGATAGTAGTGTTTTGACAAGGAGAAATGTCAACTTGAGGGTGATTCAGAAGAAACTCGGAAAAAATAGGACAAATGGGTAACATGTTGGATCAGTATGGTAATGGTATGCTCGGTTATTTTGGTTCTTATGATGATGTGGGGATTTACGGGTGTTTTGTGGCAATACTCACGGATTTGGCAACTTGTGTGTCTTGGTGGAGTTAGAGGAATTCAGTTCTGATAGCTTGATTATATGCAAATGGATTTCAAAGTATTCATGATAGTTTCTACCATGGTTTGAACCGGATATTTTCTACCGGTGTATGGAACGTGTTGTGTATTATGATTTCCTCCTGAAAAGAAGCAAGAGAGAGGTTTCTAACTAATAAGGTATGTAATTTACTGGTGACTCAGAGTTGATAATGGGATTCTTATGTTTGCCACATGATGGCATAATATATGTGGTATGTTGTGCGGGAACAGGATTTACATGTACAAGGTGACAGTTCAGTCTTGAAGAGAAGGTAACGAATGTTGGACAGCATGGTCCGTTTCAGATATTTCGATGAATGTCATAACTGCTCGGTAATTCCTGAGAAGGGTGCGCATTTCAAAAGGCGCACTATGTTTTGACTTATGGATGTTCATTGGTATTGCAGTACTCACCTGGTTGATAGACTGTTGATATTCCATTATTGCTATGTGGCACAGAAGAATTATGAAAGTATTCCTTATGGGATTATCGTGGATGGAAGATGTGTTAGCCATTTTAGTGTTGGAGTTGGGATCAGTTATGGTGATTCATGTGTTCGATGAATTTGGAGACTGAGAGTTCTCGGAAGTATATTGTTTCGGGGTTGCGACCTATTTGAGGTGACTATTTTATTTAAAACTCAGTGGAGGCACTAGTTGCGTTAATTATTTATGATAGTTATGCGCTATCAGTGTGCATATATGTGAGGTTTGAGCCCATGTACGGCCATTAGAGCAAGTATTCATACTCGGAAGAATGCTTAGGCTATAATATGCCTAGAGTTTACTGTTAAGTGTAAAGTTATAACGTTTCCCGTAATTGTACATTTGTTGAGAACTATCTGGGCTATACTTGAGGTTACAAAGAGGATGATTCCCTAAATAAACGGGGTAGTTACTAATTCTGCGTAAAATTATCGATTTGAAGTGTGATAGCAGACTTTGCACATGCTTAAACTATGTCATGCTATTTTTACCAGTCCAGTAGCATGAGAATCTTATTTCATTATCATATACAAGTGTACTTGTTTAATCTCCTGTATGATATGCTGGGACTGGAGGCCTGTGAACATGCCGGGTGATTCATATTATTGGCACATGAGTTGTCCGTGCCGTGTGTGAGAATTTTATTTCTATGATAATTTATCTAATTCATTAATTTCCTCCCTCTACAATTGTGCACATGCGCCTACGGTTATCCTCTTCACGAAATTTGAGGAGTTGGTTCTAACATTGTGGTTCTGGTGGTGCTAGTTCAACTTACAATACGGTTCTCTTCCTTGAGACATCTCTCATATTTGAGTACATAGATCGCACAGTTGTGTCTTGAGTTATATTGATGCGGCGTGTCTGTGGGATAGTTATGTTTAATAATATAAGGTCACTGGACCTAGAATGGGTAATATGAGGCTTGATTATGGTATATTCAGGAGGATAATATTGAAAGACGGCTTAGGAGAGGATTATGGTTCTGGTTGGGGAGAGAGCGAGCTCTATGGCTAGTTGATCTGATGAGTGGTTATGAGTTTTTTATTGTTTCTTTCATCATTGGCGGTGTACGAAGATTTCAGAATGAGGTTCTGTTGAATGCGGGGTTTTATACTAGTACTTGGTTGGTTTTGGGTAGTTACTGTGATCAGAAATGGTGCTACGAGTATGCGAGTTGTGTAGTATGTTATGTGATTATATTTGGGATTATGGTTATGGCTGGATACAGCTTGTTCAGGCTTATACAGTGTGTAGCTGTGAGATTCGGGTCTTGAAAAGATTTTGGATGCTAGAAATTTAGCTCCATCGTTTTTGGGCTAAGGTTAAATTAATGATTTTCAGTTATGTTGTGTGGTCAGGCCTATATAGAATAGGGTGACGTGAGATCACCCCCGAGTATGTGCGTGGTAAGGTGGAATAGAGATTTGAAGGCATAGAAACAACTATTAGCACGTTCGAGGTCGAACGTATGTTTAAGTAGGGGAGAATGTAATGACCCAGTCGGTCGTTTTGAGTATTACAGCCCCGTTCCCCCATTTACTGCTCACTTTTGAAAAATTTTACAAAAATTCCAATTTCTTGCATCTAAATCCGAAATAAGTGAGGAATATAGACATGGATTCATGAAATATAATCACTTTTGGTTATAGAATACTTACACACTTCAAGGTCGTGAAAATTCCCTTTGAAATCGCCCAAATCCGAGACTTAAAACTCAGAAATTAGTAAAAATGGCGACTTACGAATTTATGGGCTCTGTCTAGTCCTTTTCGCATCTGCGGATAAAAGTTTCGCATTTGCGATACAAGGCTCGCATTTGCGATGCTAGGCTGCCAGGTGAAATTCTGTATCTGCGTACATTCCTGTCACACCTGCGACATCTGCTTTTGCGAAAAAGTTGCCGCACCTGCGAAGACCCCAGGCCAGCCCAGTCCCGCATTTGTGCAATTCCACCGCACCTGCGGCCAAGACCCTCGCAGGTGCGATTACATCAGAGGAAGCAAATTTCTAGAATTTGCTTAAATTCACAATTTGATCCGATTTCGATCCGAATTACACTTGGGGTGCTCGGGACTCCGTCCGAATATACCAACAAGTCCCGTAACATAATGCGGACTTACTAGGGGTCTCATATCACGTCAAACAACGCTGAATGAGTTTTAAACTTTTCAATTTGTAAATCTCGTGCCAAAACATATTAAATGAATCCGGAATGATTTCAAATTTGGCACACAAGTCATAAATGACATAACGGAGCTATTCTAATTTTCAGAATCGAATTCCGATCCCGGTATCAAAAAGTCAAATATGTGATCAAACTTTTGGAAATCTTAAGCTTTTAAATTTCTAGTTTTCGTTAAATGCCATAACTTGAGTTATGGACCTCCAAATTAAATTTTGGGCATACGCCCAAGTCCCAAATTACGATACATACCTACCAGAACTGTCAAAATATTGATCCGGATGCCTTTTTCTCAAAATATTAACCAAAGTCAACTCAGTTGAGTTTTAAGGCTTTATTTCATATTTTAATTAATTTTTCATATAAAAACTTTCCGAAAAATTATACGAATTGCGCACGCGAGTCGAGGAATAATAAATAGTACTTTTTGAGGTCTTAGAACATAGAATTAATTATCAAATTTAAAGATTGCATTTTGGGTCATCACAAGAACCAATTCAATCGAGAAAGTAGCATCGAAATTGTAACGATCTGCTACTTCCCACAAACGAACCACCCTAATTCTGAACTTGCTTGATTAAATCACTGTGAATAGCCATATTTTGTAAAAATCGTATGTTTTCTTGAATTCTTTTATAACAGTAGGAAGATTTGAATTTAAGAACCGCCTATAAGTCCGAGAAATAAAGTCAAGCATCGCCAGTTTGGAAAAGTTCTGTTTCAACTGTGCGCATGTTTGTGAGTTTCAATCGTGTTTTGAGGTTTTGCAGAGGAAAGTGGGTTCTAAATTTAGGGGAAAGTGGGTTCTAAAGTTTTGTTTTTTGTAAAGTTAAAGAGTAAACAACGTATATATTTTAAAATCAGTTAACTTTATAAAAATAAAGAAATCTGAAATTTTGAATTAAATAAAGCTTTTTTCTTGAAAAATAATATACTATCTTCATGGTTCACAAATAGATGAATGTTGAAGGAGCTTTTATTTCCAAATAATTTAGAATTAGTAATTATTTTTAAAAATAAATAAATCTAAAATTTTGAATTAAATAAAACTATTTAAAACAAATCGGTCTTCACGGTTCATAATTAAAGAGTAAAAAACATACGTTTTAAAATGTGCAATTTTTAATGTTTAATTTTTAAATAATAATCTAAAATCAGATTTTCTTCTTAAATTTAAATATTAATAAACATGTAACGACCCAACCAGTCGTTTTGACTTATAGAACCCCGTTCCCCTAAATAAAACTTCTCGTATGTACTTTAAATGATTTATGACTTGTGTGGATGGTTGGTTCGAGATTTGGAAGTGTTTGGGTTGAAATCGGAACACTTGGTTTCTTAAGTTGGCTTTAAAAGGCCAAGTTTGACTTTGGTCAATATTTTGAGCAAACAGACTCGGATCAGTATTTTGACAGTTTCGGTAGCTCCGTATCGTGATTTGAGACTTGGACATATGCCCGAAATCAAATTCCGAGGTCCCTAGCCCGAGATATTGAATTTTGATTTAAAAAACAAATTAAGTTCAAATAGTGATTGGATTTCGAATCATGTGCAGATGAACTCGGAATAGAATTTTGATGATTCCACAGCTCCGTATGGTGATTTTGGACTTAGGAGCGTGATCGAAATTTTATTTGGAAGTCCGTAGTGAAATTAGGCTTGAAATGGCTAAAACAAGAATTTAAGTTTGGAAGTTTGACCGGGGAGTTGACTTTTTGATACCGGAGTCGGAATACAGTTTTGAAAATTTTTATAGCTCCGTTATGTCATTTATGACTTATGTGCAAAATTTGAGGTCAATCGGAGTTGATTTGATAGGTTTCGACATCGAATGTAGAAGTTGAAATATCTTAGTTTCNTTCTAGATCGGACCGTACGACCTCGGCAGAAATCGTACTTAATAATAATAATAATTACACGATACTTAGACAGTTTATTACAGCTTGTAAAGCTATTTGATAAATTNTATCTTAGTTTCATTAAGCTTGAATTGGGGTATGCTTCGTAATTTTAGCGTTGTTTGATGTGATTTAGAGGTTCGACTAAGTTCGTATGATGTTTTAGGACTTGTTGGTATATTTGGTTGAGGTCCCGAGGGCCTCGGGTGAGTTTCGGATGGTTAACGGATCAAATATTTGACTTAAACATGTGCTGCAATTTTTATCTTCTGCTGGAAATTCTGGGCTGTGATCGAGCCCAAGACCGAGGCCCAAAATCGAGCTCTCAAGATCGATCTCCCATGATCGAGCTCCCAAGATCGAGCTCCCATGATCGAGATCCCATGATCGAGCTCCCAAGATCGAGCTCCCAAGATCGAGCTTCCAAGATCGAGCTCCCATGATCGAGCTCCCAAGATCGAGCTCCCAAGATCGAGCTTCCAAGATCGAGCTCCCATGATCGAGCTCCCATGATCGAGCTCCTAAGATCGAGCTCCCAAGATCGAGCTCCCATGATCGAGCTCCCAAGATCGAGCTCCCGAGTTCGAGCTCCCGAGATCGAACTCGGCAAATCTGTAAGTTATAGAAAATAGAGGCATTCGACCCATTTACCATTTTTGACAAACTTGAGCTTGAGCAGAGGTGATATTTGGAAGATTTTCAAGGAAAGACATTTGGTGTAAGTGATTCCAACTCGGATTTGGTCTATATACACAAATATATCATTGTTTTCACCATTTAATTAGTGTTTTGAGATTGAAATTTGGAAAACTTTAGAAATCTCATAGAAATGAATTTTTGAGATTTCGGTATCGATTCGGAGTCGGATTTAAGTGAAGCTGGTATGGTTGGACTCGTAATTGAATGGGTTGTCGGATTTCATAACTTTTGCTGGATTTCTAGATGTGGGCCCCACAGACGAATATTTAATTAATTTCGGGATTTTTATTGAAAATGTAGTATTTTCTTATAGAATTGATTCCTATAAATTTTTGTGATTATATCGAATTATTTTTTGTTAGATTCGATCCAATCGAAGTTGGATAATCGAGGAAAAGGCCTACTAGTGGATTAAATTGGAGCAAGACGAGGTAAGTCTCTTGTCTAATCTTGTGAGGGGGAAATTACCCCATAGGAATTAAATTGAATAATTGTTGCTAATTGCGGGGCTAAGTACGCACGAGGTGACGAGAGTCCGTGCGTAGCTACTATTATTGCTAAAGTCCGGGTAGTTTAGGACTCAAAGCATGAATTACTTGTGTAAATTGTATTCTTTGTTTAATTAATATTAATTGATATATATATATATATATGAATATATTGTGAATTTTCAGATTAAGATATTAAAGGATGGAAACTTCATATGCTTGATTTTCTGTTTAAATTAATTAATTGTTAAAGAAAATTATTCTTCCTCCCGAATTTATCTTATAATAAATATACTCTCCTTCCGGAGGTACATAAGAAAATGTCCTCCTTTCTTGTAGAGCGGGCCGAATGCCTCGGCAGGATAGACGCATCTATGGATCATGCTGCACGTCCCTTGGCA
>AWOL01S0004352.1:0-15451 GCA_000715115.1 Nicotiana otophora
TAGATGGCTTATATATAGCTCTTGAATGACCGGTGCAAAGCATATACGAAATTAAACTCGATTAATGAAAGTTCAAAGACTCGGAATAGTATGAAAATGTTTCTTTCAAGAATTGGATAACAATATTTGTTTTTATGACCTATTACGATTTTAGAAATCAAATAATTTTTACATCAAATTTTCTTCAGGCCATTGTTACTCTTCTAATATAATAATAGATTAGAAACAAATTAAATTTTGTATTGAAATCGATGTAACTATGAACCATCTTTTTTATCGAAATACTCGCCTTGACTCAACTATAAGATTTAACAATTGGATACATATGAAATTTCTAATCACCATGGACGCGAACGGTTATCAAATGAGTGAAACCTTTCGATGACTTGTTTCTCTCAGGTTTTATAGTAATTGTATATGGTAAAATATGATATGACATGTGGTCGCCTAAAAGAAGAACACGTGGAACTCAAGACAGAGATGGACGAAAATCGAATGCAATCATTTCACTTGTCACCGGAAAAGATAACGTTCATAAAATTGTATTAAATGTTCTGCGCCCGGTAACATTTAATAGGGAATATTCTGCAGCATTAAGAGCGACGGTCTGTTACAAAGACTTTGGCATTTATGTTCACCGTTATGCATTTACCAATGAACCAAATAATTAACATTTAAGGAGGACATGATCCTAGGACTTCTTTCCCTGGAGATAGCTATAAATAGTGAGCTCAGTTATCATTATAAGAGACACGAATTTTCTGGCAAAACTTATATCATATTCTATACGAAACTTAATACAATCTTATTTTCTTGCTTTTTGATCTCATCATTGTTGTGCCCGAAAATTTTATTCTCGTAACCGTCATCTTTGTTGTTTCGTCTATATTTCAAGGCTAAATATTGTATATTTCTTCAATTATTGTATTATTTCATGGTCAAATTAATTCATTTGTCTAAAAACCATGTATAAATTCAACTATACCGTTTTACGGGTAAACAGTTCGGCGCCCACCGTTATGCCTAGACAGTCGTGCAATTAAATTGATCCTTGCCTTTTTTACTAACGTGTTTTGATTACTTTGTCTTATAAAAAAATCACGAAAATGGCAAATAACACTGTTAAAGACACACACAACCCTAAAATTCGAGGGGATCAGCCTCATTTTGAGGATTCAATCATTGACACCCGCAGTGAGGGGAATGGCGCCACGTCGGTGCATGACAGGCAATACCCTCGACAGGTTCGGGAGACAACTCCTAATGATGTTGATGAGGAGCATGTAGCAGATGTGGTGAGGGTCCTGTAAGAGCAACATGCAATCATTCTAGGCCATCTCACGCAGTAGGATCAGGTTATAACGGAACTGAAGCTAGCATTATTAAATACTTCGAATAATGCAATCATATGAGATATAATTCCTCTTGTTGTTCCCGCAGATGAAATAACGCAGAGAGTCGACAACAACAATCCCAGGGATGAAGTTGGCCCTAACGTCACTAGGGGGAGCAGATCCGATCTCAACAATGATAACGATTCGTTCAAGGATGAACTTTTGCGGTTTATGAGGGAAGTAAATGCCCGCATTGATCAAATCCCGGGCGCGCCACTAGTATTGAAAGGCCCGAACTCGAAGAAGTATATTCAATTACTGCACAAGCTGAGTGCGGTACCAGAACTAATCCCGAAGCGATTCAAAATGCCTGAAATTCCAAAGTATGATGGAACTTCAGACCCACATGAGCATATTACTACATGTACAATAACGGTGAAAGGAAATGATTTAGCTCCTCACGAAATTGGTTCTGTGTTGCTAAAGAACTTCGGAGAAACTGTCACGAGGGGAGCTCTAACGTGGTATTCATTATTACCCGAGCATTCGATAGATTCCTTCGAGATGCTCACAGATTCTTTCATTAAGGCTCATGCCGGGGCCAGAAAAGTGCAAGCTCGGAAGGCCGACATATTCAGGATCGCACAGGGAGAATCTGAATTATTACGAGAGTTTGTTACTCGATTCCAGAAAGAAATAATGTTGCTCCCGACCGTCCCAGATGAATGGGTAGCTGAAGCATTCACCAAAGGATTGATTCCAAAATGTTTAGACGCTTCCCGGAAGTTGAATGAGAGCCTGCTTGAGTTTCAAGCAACAACTTAGGCAAATGTACACAACCGATAAGAGTCAAAGATAAGGATCGAATATGACTAGGTCGGTTTTTCATCATCGGCCAGAGGACGGGAGAAAAGCAAAACAAAATCAAATGATGAATACGACGCGGATAGACGGACTTCGAGGGGCCAGTTTTTGCCCTACGAGCGGACCGAAAGTCGTGGCAGAAACTTTCGGGCACCAAACAAATTCATCAATGACAGAGGGACTGATCGTGGTTGAAATAATAGATCACTCCAGGATAAGGAGACGTCGGGGTCTCGGGGTCCTTCTTACCCCAAGTTATCGGAATATAACTTCAATGTTAGTATAGTGGATTTGGTGTCAGTCATGAGAAACATTAAGGATGTACGATTCCCGAGACCTATGAGATCTGATTCCAGTCAGAGAGATCCCAACTTATGGTTCGAGTACCGTGGGATGAAAGGTCACTGGATAGGGGACTGCCGACATATCTTAGAGAAGGTGGCAACATTATTAAAGAACGATCACCTTAGAGAATTCTTGAGTGACCAAGCTAAGAACAATTATGGTCGTAACAGAGACAACGTGGAACTTCCGAAAACAGGAAAATAACCCTCACGCCAAACGATCAATATGTTCTTCGGGGGAGATGAGATTAACGGGGTCACCTTTTTGCCAGCAAAGAAGATTAAAGTATCGATAACTCATAGTAAAAGACTCTGGGAAGATGATATTACTTTCACGGAGGAAGACGCAGATGGGTTGTTGTTACCACACAACGACGCACTGGTAATCTCTTTAAATGTGTTAGATTTCAAGATTAAATGTGTTCTAGCGGATCCAGGAAGTTCGGCTAATATGATATGATGGAGAGTATTGGAACAAGCTAAACTCACCAGAAGCATTATTCCGGCAACAAAGCTCCTTGCTAGATTCAACCTTGCGAGCGTGAAGTCCCGGGGAGAGATCTTACTGCTCACGAACGCTGAAGGGGTAATGAAAACAATTCTCTTATAAGTAATAGATGGTGATATGGTATACAACATCATCCTGGGGAGGCCATGGTTATACGAGATGAAAGTTATACCTTCAACATATCACCAATTATTGAAGTTTCCAACGCCCAAAGGAATCAAGCAGATAAGAGGTGATCAACCGACAGTAAGGGAGATGAATGCAATCTCAGTTTCCCCGTAGCAAGGGGACGGAGCACACGATATACCAATTACAGGAACCTGCACCTTTTCCGAGTTAGAAGGAGGTAGCCGAGGAGCAGAGTCGTCAGAACAATATCAGGTACCGAGATATTTCCAAGTTCCGGAAGAGACGGACGCAACGAAGTCCACGGCGGAGGAATTGGAGCAAGTGGCATTGTTCGAAGAATTCCTAGAAAGAAAAATTCATTTGGGGACAGGACTGCACCCCGAGCTCAGGTCTGGTTTTATTGAATTCCTTAAACTTAACGTTGATTGTTTTGCATGGTCGCACGAGGATATGACATGTATCCCGACGGAAATAGCCGTACACAAGCTGAGTTTGGATCCCAACATACCACCGGTACGACAGAAGAAACGTCCTATTGCCGAGGCCAAGAATAAATTCATCAAAGAAAAGGTAACACGCTTGCTTAAAATCGATTCGGTCAGAGAGGTAAGATATCCAGACTGGCTATCCGTATTACGAGATTAGGCCGATAAGAGAATGATAATTATTAATTAATAATAAAATATGGCAAAGTCATTGAGCCTATTCTATTACAAAAGTTCCACACATGGAATGTCGTCAGCATTCTTCTCCTACTTGCTACAATTGCTTTAGCGCGAGAAACAAGGAAAGGGAAGGGCGTGACAGAAGGGAAATAGATTAGTTGTTTCTAAGAAGAACAATAAATTTTCCATGTGCGTACACTATAAAGATCTTAACAAATCGTGCCCGAAAGACTCGTTCTCACTGCCAAATATCGATCAAATGATCGATGCCACGATCGGGCACGAGTTGATGAGTTTCCTTGATCCTTATTCCGGGTACAACCAAATTAATATGAACCCAGAAGATCAGGAAAAAAAATCATTTATAACGAATTTCGGTACATATTGTTACAATGTAATGGCCATTGGGTTAAAAAAATGTCGGAGCCACTTATCAACGGCTCGTAAATAAGATGTTTGAAAAGCAAATAAGAAAGGCCATGGAAGTTTATATAGACGATATGCTCGTTAATTCTTTGAATGCAGGTGACCACCTTAAGCATTTACAAGAAACATTCGACATCCATAGGAAGCATAACATGAAACTAAACCCCGAGAAATGCGCTTTCGGGGTCAGTTCTGGTAAGTTCCTAAGGTTTCTGGTCTCACGAAGGGGAATTGAGGTAAACCCCGACAAAATCAAGGTCGTAGACGATATCCCGGATCAATTGTCAAGCGTAAAGGAAGTCCAAAGACTCACACGAAGGTTATCAGCTTTGAGCAGGTTCATTTTCCGGTCGTCGGAAAAATGTCATCGCTTCTTCACATTGCTAAAAAAGAAGAATAATTTCGAATGGACACCAGAGTGACACCAGGCTTTGAGGGACATGAAGAAATACTTATCAAGCCCTATATTGCTCTCGAGACCAAAAGAAGGTGAAACATTACTAGTCTACCTCGCGGTTTCAGAAGTTGCGGTATATACAGTTTTAGTCCGGGAGGACGAAGGTACGTAATTTCCCATTTATTACGTTAGCAAAATTTTAACGGGAGCAGAAATTCGCTACCCACATTTGGAAAAACTAGCCTTAGCTCTCGTAGTCACCGCTCGGAAGCTGAGGTCTTACTTTCAATGCCACCCGATAGTTGTGGTGACTACTTTCCCTTTGTGAAATATCTTCCACAAACCCGAGCTCTCGGGTATATTGGCCAAATAAGCTGTCGAAATGAGTGAATTCGACATAGAATATAAAGTAAGGACTGCAATTAAGTTACAACTCTTGGCTGACTTCGTGGCCGATTTTAGCATGGGAATACTACCTGTGGCAACTAAGGAGGCAGTAATGGTGTCGGAATCGACATCGGGGGTTTGGACCTTATTTACAGACGGAGCTTCGAACGTAAAAGGGTCCGGGATCAGAATAGTCTTAATTACTCCTTCAAGGGAAACCTTAAGGCAGACCATCAGAACAATCCTTTTAACTAACAGTGAAGCAGAGTATGAAGCTTTGATTGCAAGGCTTAAATTGCCCCGGGGACTTGATTCCGAGGTTATCGAAATCAAATGTGGCTCACAACTGGCGGTAAATCAGGTCTATGGAATCTTTGATACTAAAGAAGAATGTATGCAACAATACGTGATAAAGGTCCAGGCTCTTTTGGCACGATTAAGGGAATGGTCAGTTACTCATATCCCGAGGGAGGATAACGCAGAAGCGAATGCATTAGCAAACTTAGGATCATCGATGGAAATAAAGGGATTAGAGTCCGGAACGGTAGTATAACTGATGAGCTCAGTCCTGAATACAAATGGTTACTATGAGGTGAATTCAACTAGTCTGGTCTGGGACTAGAGAAATGAAATAATCAACTACCTCGAGCACGGAAAGTTGCCCGACGACCCCAAAGCATCACAGGCGTTACGCGCTAAAGCTGCAAGTTATAGCTTCAGGAAAGGCCAATTGTATAGAAAATCTTTCCAAGGCCTGGTGGCCTGGTGTTTAGGAGCATCAGAAGCTGACTATGTCATGAGAGAAATCCACGAAGGGATATGCAGCAACCACTCAGGCGCAGGGTCTTTGGTGCTGAAATTGGTACGGGCAGGATATTATTGGCCTCGCATGGAACAAGACGCCAAAGATTTCGTACGAAAATTTGATAGATACTAAAGTTACGCATCACTAGTACATCAACCAGTAGAACCCTTACATTCGGTTCTGTCCCCATGTTCGTTCATGAAATGGGGGATGGACATCGTCGGACCGCTGCCACCAGCTCCCGGAAAGGTAATATTTCTTTTAATTTTGACTGATTATTTTTCTAAATGGGTGGAAGCAGGTTCTTATCAGAAGATCGGAGAACGCAAAGTCGATTTCCTTTGGGAAAATATAATTTGCAGGTTTAGGATACCAAAAGAGATAGCATGCGACAATGGGCCACAGTTTATTGGTGCAAAAGTTACAAAATTCCTTGAAGACTTAAAAATAAAGAGGATCACATCTTATACTTATCATCCAAGCGCAAATGGTCAAATGGAGTCAACAAACAAAGTGATTATTCAAAACCTCAAGAAAAAGTTGGAAGCAGCAAAAGGCAAATGGCACGAAGAATTTCCCGGAGTTCTATGGGCCTACCGAACCACGGCCAAATCGAGCACATGAGAAACTCCTTTTTCTCTTGTTTACGGTGTTGAAGCCCTAATCCCGATAGAAGTGGGCGAACCTACTTTGAGATATTCTCAGACAAATGGAGAATCTAATGATAAAGCAATGCTAAACAACTTGGAAACTGCTCAAGGAACACAAAGACTTAGCACATGTAAGGATGGCAGCTCAAAAGCAAAGAATGGAGCGATATTATAATCAAAGAGCCAACTTCCGTTATTTCAAAGTAGGAGACTTGATTCTAATGAAAGTAACCCAAAGTACTATAGAGATCAACGCGAGGAAGCTAGGTCCAACGTGGGAAGGTCTCTACCGGATTTCAGCTATTGTTGGGAAAGGTTCATACGAGTTGGAGAACCAGAATAGAGACAAGTTGCCCAACAACTGGAACGTGGAACACCTCAAAAGATATTATTGTTGATGAACATTATTCAAGAGGAAAGTATGTGCTGCACTCTTTTTCCCTTCGTTCAGTTTTTGTCCCAATTGGGTTTCTTCTGTAAGGTTTTTTTAATGAGGCAACGACAGAAAGCATACTACGAAGACAACAACAATAAAACCTTTGATAACAAGTCAAACAAACAAGCTTCCACTCTGGGATGATTATGTAATCTTTGGTTCGATAGCAAATTCCCATCGAAAAGTTAAGTTTGCTACCGAACAAGGGTTGCCCTACCGTTCGCGAGCACAAACCACTAGAGGACTGTTAGGTATTCTTTCGCTCGATAGCATGGATTCCTAAGGGGAAGTAAGGTATGTTGCCGAGTGAAGGATTACATAGCAATTCATTGGTGGAACCTTCGAAGATACAATACTTATAGTGTTCCAATCCACTCTCTCGGCATTCGAATACTGGGGGAATGATATGAAGATACAACAACAATGACTGCCACGTCAACCAGGAAACGAAAATCCGGAAATAAAATGCATCATCGGGATGGGGGACTGTGCAGCCAGCCCCATAGAAACAAGTTGTACAAGATAGCCGCAAGTAATGGCAATTTCTTTTCTGCATAGCAAGATTCTTATGTATTTTTTGAAATAGAAGTAATAAAATGAAATCCTTTTGCTTTTATCTTGTTTCTTGTCCGAACGATGAGCTAACTTTGTCATTTGAAAGTTAAACAAGTACTTTAAATGTTAGTGTTGTAATGAACATGAGATGCCCTCTTCAAGAGCACCGTAAATATAATAGGGCCCTCTTTTATAAAAACCCTCACGTTAAAGGGTTGGTTCCAGAAGAATCAATGCCCGAAATCTAAAATTCCATCGGGGGAAAATTCACCCGAAGTCGTATATGAAAAGGACGCAAAAAGCAAACTTGGCAAATATTCACAGAAACCCTCACGTAAAAGGGAAACTTGCGCAAATATTCATAGAAAGCCTCACGTAAAAGGGATAATACTCGGAACCAAAATGCTTCGAAGAAAAGGCATCCGAGACTACACATAGTAAAGTGCCAATAGAACAACATGCGTAGAATGCTTGACCAAGTGCAAAAGTTAAAGATTTGCATGGATATTCAAATGAAAGTATGACTTAAATGATACTTGAGCAAAAATATGTCTTTAGTTACAAGAATGGGCCAAAACGATAAAAGTACAAAATGGGAAAAAAAAGATAAAGCTAAACTACATCGCCTCCGGAACCATGAGGAAGATAAGTATCCGCATCCCTGGGAAAAGTAGGTGTTTTCACCAATGGCTCGACGTTTTCCCTAGTTTGGTCTTCAACATCGTCGCCTTCCGATCCCTTTTCAGTTTCTGAAAACTCAGAACCGAAATCCGAAGAACTTGGAGCATCACACTACGCCGGGAGTCCATTTTTTTCAGCCAACTCAAGCACTAGGGCATTGTTCAACAAGCACTTCCCGAGAGTGCCTGAATCTTTTCTCAGTCTTTTTCTGAAGCCAAAGGCTTCAGATAGTTAGCAAGCTCCACATGCTAGGATAGCAAGTTGCATCCAATAAAGACCGAAAGAGTAACGTTCCTCCTCCTTTGTGGATCTTTAGAAGGGACAACATAATTTTGCCCCAAATTCCCATGAACTGGGGATTGTGGAAGAGGAACATATTCTTCATGGTCAGGTGCGGCCGATGGAGGTGATGTAGCAACTGCTGGTGGAAGAGTGGATGAAGATGGAAGTGATGTAGCAGTTGTTGGTGTTGGTGAAGGTGGAGATAAAGCTGATGGAGTTGAAGAAAAAGAAACATTTGCATCAAATGTAGTGCTGGTTGTTGGATACTCACAAACCAAAGACGGCAAGGACCCGGTACTTTTCCCCGCAACACCGGTTACAATAATTGGGGCCCAAAAATGGGAGTTGGCATATTCTACCAAATCAGATTCTCCCCATAGTGTCGAGACATCGTCTTCCGTTAGTATAACTATCTCAACAGGTCGAGAATCATGTTGAGATAACGGGGATCGTCGCCTTATATGTAAATAAGCTCCCTCGTCAACATGTTCTTCATCATCATCAATCATCACGGTGTCTATGACCGACTCGGAAGGAGGACCAGTTGTCATCGCCACCGAAGATGACTCGGGGGCATCAGTTTTTGCCCTCTTATTCTTTTCCCCAACCGCGGAGGAATGTCTTCTCTTTGGTTGCTTATCCTCCGACCGGGGACTCCGTAAAAAAGAGTTTGCGCCCGAAGCAGGCTCGGAGATACCTGTTAGAGTAAGTGCTTCCTGAAGCAGCCTCACTGCATCAGCATGATCAGCCAAAACGTCAACCTCGGGGACAACAACAGAGCCCACAGGTAGACCTAATTTCATGAACAAGTCAGAAGGGTTCAATCAAGTTCTTCATAATGGAAGCAATGTAAATTAAAATTACCATGATTTTTGGCCTTCCACCCGTATTTAAGGGCCAGTTCTTTCCATAAACGAGTTTCGGGCATCGTGACATCCAAAATTATTTGAACCCACCGGTCTAAACCTGCTACCACCGGTGGGATCCATCGTGTTACGAGTGCGGTTCCAAGTAGTCGGAAAGGATAAAGCTGTTGTCGGAATAATGTCGTTGGTAGCAATTGCAACGAACCGTTCCATCCACCCACGGTCGTTGTCATCATCCATACTAGATAGCAAAGTATGGTGGCCACCCTTGCAAAGGTTTATCATTCCCCCGCGGAAGATTTTGGGGGAATAAAATTTCATCATATGAGCTAAGGTTATGTCACGACCCAAAATCAATCGTCGTGATGGCGCCTATCGTGGAACTAGGCCAATCTCAACTCAACAACCTAACACCAACAACAATAAGTTTGAAAACGTTAACGGAAGCATTTAACATTTAAGAAAAACTATTTAAAATATATGAAAATCCCAAAGTGATACAGTCCAACCCAAAACCAGGGTGTCACTGAGTACATGAGCGTCTAGATCAGAAATACAATCTACTACAATGTCTAGAGATATAAACTAAAAGTACGACAAAGATAAAGAAGGAGAGTTAAGGCCCGTGAACGCTGTGTATCTACCCCGATAGTCTCCAAAACTCTAGAATCCTCAATCGCCTGGATCTACACTCGAGATGCAGGGAGTAACGTGAGTACACTAACTCAGTAAGTAACAAGTCCAAACTTTGGACTGAAAGGTAGTGATGAACTCAACCTCAATAGGTATAACAAAAATAAATGTGCAGAAACGTAGGCATGCTTTCAAGTCAAATATACAGCTCAAACAGTAAAGGAAATACAAATCTGAACAGAGTAAGGCATACAGATCAACTATCTCTACATGCCAATGCACAGACTGTATGAAATACACCATGTGCTCCACTCTCAAGTATTCAGCCACTCGGTACTGTATATGGTCATCCGGCCTAGGGAAATCCATCCCGAAACATATACAACACTGACTATGAGTCACTAGTACCGAGGAAAAAGGGCAATCCAACCCTGTGGAAAAATCCATCTCCAAGTATCAAGTACTTCGAACAAATCCATGTCCAAGGAAATCCATCCCTCAATAATATCAGCCGCGCTCACTGGGGGTGTGTTACAGTGCGGCGTGCAGCCCGATCCTATAAATATCACTCATAACCAGGCACTCGGTCTCACTTAGTCATCAACCTCTCCAGTCCCACCACAGGACCACAATGTCACAAAAACTACTCGGAATAATGATATGATGAATCAATAAATAATTGAGACCGAGCTATGATATAAAACAAATACATGATCATGACTGAGTATGGAATAGCAAATGAAACTAGTGAGATGACAGTAAGAAACGACCGTTAAGGGTCCAACCAATACCGGCACAAAGCCTAAACATGATATCTAGCACGATCTATAGCTCAACTACTTTATCACCTGATGAAAACATGGATATCAACAGGATAGAGTCACTAAACAGTGCCATGGAATCACCCAGGTCACAATTCTTACGGTGCACGTCCGTCAATTATCATGTGTGTCACCTCAATACCAATCACATAGCATATAATTTGGGGTCTCGAACCCTCAGAACCAAGTTTGAAAATATTACTTATCTCAAACCAAGAAAAATCCTACTCCGAAATTCCCTTGCCTCTCAATTCGGCCTTCGAACGTCCCGAATCTAGCCACAAGTAACATGATACGATCAATATAGGCTAAAGGAATTAATTCCACAAAACAAATACCGAATTATAGCCAAAATCCGAAATCGACCTAAACCCGGCCACCAGGCCCAGGTCTAAAACTCCGACAAAAGTCACAAAACCCGAAAGCCCATTCATCCACGAGTCTAACCATACGAAATTCATCAAAATCTGACATCATTTGGTCCCTAAAATCCCCAAATTACACTTTCTAAAATCCCAAGCCCTAACCCCTTATTTAACTTCAAAAATCCTACTAATTAGGTGGAAAAACAACGGGAAAACACCATAGCTAGGAGTATTAAAGCTCAAGCAACTTATCTCTGTGAAAAACCTTGAATCCCCTTCAAAATAATCACTCCAAATGCTCCAAGGTTCGACTTGAAAATGGTGGAAATGAACAAAAAATCGCGAAATCTCCTATTTATGCAATCTGCCCAGCGAAACCGCACTTGCGGTCCCTTTTTTCTGCTTTTGCGATGCTGCACCTGCGTAATTTCCATCGCAAGTGCGGAACTCACTTAAGATCCTAGGTTCCGCATATGCGGCCAAATCTTGCACCTGCGGAAGCACACCTGTGCATCTCCTTCCGCTTCTGCGAAGCCAGCCAAATCCCTCCTTTACGCATCTGCGCCCCAGGTCTCGCACCTGCGGGCTTGCAGATGCGACATCCTCCTCGCACCTGCGGTTCCATTCCACCTTAGCCTTTCCAGCACCTGCGACATCCCCAAGCGCTTCTGCGCCCTCGCACATGCGGCTCCCTCTCTGCAGGTGCAGCAAAACACTAGCAGCAGCAGTTCAGCTGCATTTCCAAATTCCCAAACCTACCGTTAACCACCCGGAACCACCCCGAGGCCCTCGGGACCTCGACCAAACATACCAACGCATCCCATAATATCATACGAACTTAGTCGAATGTTCAAATCACATTCAACAAGACCAAAAACTCGAATAACACACGGATTCAAGCCTAATGAACTCAGAAATTTTTGAATTCCACAAACGACGCTGAAACCTACCAAACCGCGTCTGAATAACCTCAAAATTTTCACACAAGGTAGAAATGACACCACGAACCTACCCCAACTTTCAGAAATCTAATCTGACCCCCGATATCAAAATTTCCACCGCCGGCCAAAATCGGCAAAATTTTAGCTTTCGCCAATTCAAGACTAATTCTACCACGGAACTCTAAATCACATTCCGGATGTGCTCCTAAGTCCGAAATCTCCTAACGGAGCTAACAAAAATATCAAAATTCAAATCCGAGATTGTTTACACATAAGTCAACATCCGGTTGACCTTTCCAACTTAAGCTTATAATAAAGAGATTAAGTGTCTCAATTCACTCCGAAACCACTCCGGACCTGAACCAACTAACCTGATCTATCATAATATAGCTAAAGAACACAAAAAGAAGTATAAATGAGGGAAACGAGGCTATAACTCTCGAAATGACCTGCCATGGCATTACATCCTCCCTCTCTTAAATAAATGTTCGTCCTCGAACGGGTCTAGAAACATACCTGGAGTCTCAAATAGGTATGGATATCTTCTCCGCATCTCCCGCTCGGTCTCCCAGGTGGCCTCCTCCACATGCTGCCCTCTTCACTGCACCTTCACTGAAGTTATATCCTTTGACCTCAACTTCCGAACATGTCGATCCAAAATGGCCACCGGCTCCACATTATAAGTTATACCACCATGCAACTGAACCGTGATGAAATCCAAAACATGGGACAGATCTCTGATATACTTCCGGAGCATAGAAACGTGAAACCCTAGATGCACACTCGACAAGCTGGGTGGCAAGTCTAGCTTTTAAGACACCCCTACCCTGTGAAGCACCTCAAAAGGCTCAATGAACCGTACACTCAACTTGACTCTCTTCCCAAACCTCATAACACCCTTCATGGGTGATACCTTCAGTAACACCTTTTCCCCAATTATGAAAGACACATCACATACCTTTCTATCCGCATAGCTCTTTTGCCTAGACTGCGCTACGCGAAGCCGCTCCTGAATCGATTTTACCTTGTCTAATGCATCCTGGAACAAGTATATACCCAAGAGACTAGCCTCACCCGACTCTAACCATCCTACTGGAGATCTACACCTCCTCCCATATAAAGCTTTGTATAGAGTCATCTTAATGCTCGACTGATAACTGTTGTTAAATGGAAACTCCGCGAGCAACAGAAACTGGTCCCAAGAACCCCCAAAGTTAATGACACAAGCGCGTAACATGTCATCCAATATCTGGATAGTGCGCTTGGACTGTCTGTCCGTCTGAGGGTGAAAGGTTGTGCGCAACTCAACCTGAGTACCCAACTCTCGCTGCACTGCCCTCCAAAACTACGATGTAAACTGAGTGCCCCTATCTGAAATGATGGAAAGTGGTACAACATGCAGGAGAACAATCTCTCAGATGTAAATCTCAGCCAACTGCTCTGAAGAGTAAGTAGTGCCAATTGGAATGAAGTGCGCGGACTTGGTCATGTGATCCACAATAACCCAAATAACATCGAACTTCCTCAAATTCTGTGGGAGCCCAACTACGAAGTCCATGGTGATCCGCTCCCACTTTCACCCTGGGGTCTCTAACCTCTGAAGCAAGCCACTCAGTATCTGATGTTCATACTTAACCTGCTGACAGTTGAGACACCAAGTCAAAAACCCAACAATATCCTTCTTCATTTGCCTCAACCAATAGTGCCGCCTCAAATCCTGGTACATCTTCGCGGCACCCGGGTGGATGGAATACCGCAAGTTGTGGGCCTCCTCAAGAATCAACTCCCGGAACCCATCTATATTAGGCACACATATCCGTCCCTGCATCTTCAACACGTTATCATCACCAATAGTCACATCCCTAGCATTACCTCGTTGAACCATGTCCTGAAGAACGAGCAGGTGGGGGTCATCATATCGACGCTCCCTGATACAGTCATAAAGAGAAGCCTTGGAGGCCACACAAGCCAACACCCGACTCGGCTCCGAAATATCCAATCTGACAAACTGGCCAGCTAAGGCCTGAACATACAATACCAAAGGTCTCTCTGCTGCTGGAAGATATGCTAAACTCCCCAAATTCTCCGCCCGGCGACTCAAAGCATCGGCCACCACATTGGCCTTCCCCGAATGGTATAGAATAGTGATATCATAGTCCTTGAGAAGCTCCAACCATCTCCGCTGACGCAAATTAAGATCCTTCTTCTTAAACAGATGCTGTAAACTTCGGTGATCAGTATAGANTCTTAAACAGATGCGACAAACTTCGGTGATCAGTATAGATCTCACAGTGAACCCCATACAAATAATGGCGCCAAATCTTTAAGGCATGAACAATGGCTGTTAACTCAAGATCATTGACATGATAGTTCTTCTCATGGGTCTTCAATTGGCGCGAGGCATAGGCAATCACCCTACTCTCCTGCATCAAAACACATCCAATACCTATCCTCGAAGCATCACAATACACGGTATAAGAACATGAAGCTGACAGCAGAATTAGAACTGGAGTTGTGGTCAAAGCAGTCTTGAGCTTCTGGAAGCTCTCCTCACACTCATCTGACCACCTGAATGGAGCACCATTTTGGGTCAATTTGGTCAAGGGCGATGAAATAGATGAAAATCCCTCCACAAAGCGACGGTAATAGCCCGCCAAACCAAGGAAATTCCTAATCTCTGTGGTTGAGGACGGTCTAGGCCAACTCTGCACTGCCTCTATCTTATTCGGATCCACCTGAATACCCTCACCGGACACCACGTGCCCCAAGAATGCTACTGAACCGATCCAAAACTCACACTTGGAGAACTTTTCATAAAGTTTCTCCTCCCTCAATCTCTACAATACAATCCTCAAATACTGAGTATGCTCCTCCTGGCTACGAGAATACACTAGGATGTCATCAATGAATACAATAATGAATGAGTCCAAATAGGGCTAGAATACATTGTTCATCAAATGCATGAACGTTGTTGGGGCATTGGTCAGCCCAAAAGACATCGCTAAGAACTCATAATGGCCATTTCGGGTCCTCAAAGCTGTCTTAAGAATATCCGAATCCTGAATCTTCAGCTGGTGGTACCCAGACCTTAAATCAATCTTGGAGAACACCCTCTCCCCCTGAAGCTGGTCAAATAGATCATCAATACATTGCAAAGGATACTTGTTTTTGACTGTGACCTTGTTCAACTGCCTGTAGTCAATGCACATCCTCATAGAACAATCTTTCTTCTTTACAAATAGAACCGGTGCACCCCAAGGTGACACGCTAGGCCGAATAAACCCCTTATCAAGGAGTTCCTGAAGTTGTCCCTTCAACTCCTTTAACTCTGCCGGTGCCATACGATATGGTGGAATAGAAAT
>AWOL01S0004354.1:11517-34988 GCA_000715115.1 Nicotiana otophora
AAACGGCTATTTTTGCAATTATAGCCGTTGCCCAACGGCTATAATTCAAAAAAAAGGGACGCGGGACGGGACGGGATGGGACGGGACAGGTGGGACGGAACGGGACGGGATAAACGGGACGAAATGGCCATCCCGTCCCATCCCGTGTCCCGTTTAACATGGGCCCATCCCGTTTAAAATTAAGTGGGACGGGACGGGACGGGACGTTGGACAGCCTTACCAGCAACCTATGTGTCGATCTATACTCAGTTGATCTACAGTTATTTTACTTTGCACGTTCTGGATAGGCGCGCATCCTCATAGAGCGAGGGGTAGAAAAGATCAATAAAAGACTAGAGCGCGAGCTAGTTGATCTACCGACAAGTCCTTGATTTCTTATCCTATTAGTCAGTGGCGGAGGTACAGTGTACCAAGGGTGGTCATACGAACACCCTTCGCCAGAAAATTATACCGTATGTGTAGGTAAAATACTGCTCTATACGGAGATATAATATATTTTGAATACCCTTCTCCCAACTAGTTGACTTAGTCCAACGGTTAAAGGGTGTGCCTGAAGTTTCATATAGTGTTAGTTGGGCGCTGGTTCTATTCTCAGTAGCGCTTTATTTGGTGGGTGTTTTTAGGTTCGATTCTCAGTAGGTAGGGTGTTTTTAGTATTTTTAGGTTCGATTCTCAGTAGCTTTATTTTGGCTAAAGGGGCCTACTCTTTAATTTTGAAAGAACTACACTAATACACTAACCCAATTGGACTTGCAACCGGTGTGTCCTTGACTTTCCCTTCTTTCTTCTATTTTTTTTTAAAAATAAATAAATCTTAAAACTAGTTGTTTTAATTAAAAGCTACTTAGTAATAAAAATCCTAAAAGTGGTTTGTCCTTTTTGGTGCAAATAATGGTTTTTTAGTGCTGTATATTGCGTGGCTTGATTTTAAATTTTTGATGCATTATTTATAAAATAAATTTATCTATTCAAAGTTTGAACACCCTTTGTGAAATTTCTGGCTATGTCACTGCTATTAGTACATAAAGAGGGAAAAAATAAAATGGTATTTGTGCAATATTAGACAGGCCGTGAACTGGGTAAATCGTACTATTACAACTGTGACAAATTCACATATAATATATTTTTGTGGCTTGTTTTTGTTATTCACTTTATGACTGCATTATACATAGTTTTGCCTAGATATTCTCTGTATTGTAGCAAGCCATAAAATTAATTGTTGTCTGCTTACCAAAACATATTTTTTGCATTAGCATGTGTGATCTTTCTGTATCCTATATCCCTTGATTGTGTTGTAGATCATGTAAACTCTTATGCTTTATTCTATCACAAAATGTACCCTTTTTATTCTTTCGAGGAAGTCTTACTTGACAACTTATCTACATACTTCTTCCAGAAACAGATATACCTTTAGCTATTGATATTCTCTTGTTGCTTGTAGGATGCTCCTGTACCGACGCGCATCTCACAGTGAGAAGGTTGCGTTGTGCACGTGGCAATAGAAGCCGAGGACCGTGGCCGTCAGCAATTACAAAGTATATAATCTTTCAACAGTTTGGGAAGTTTGCCTCTCATATCCCTTTTGAGTTTCATGAGTGAATATTTTATTCTAAAATGTATGTAAATAGTATCCAGTAGTTAGTTGTGATGTTTATATCTGATTTGACAATAATTTACATGCGTCAACTTTTATTATACGCAATCTCATACACAAATAAAGTTTATATAATAATAGTTTCAATTTTTATAATATTGGGCACGTGCCAGCATTGCCTAGTGATAAAAGAAGAAAATCCACACGGATGACTTTTTTGTTCTACACCCAATGCACAAGGGCAATTTTAAACTTTTGTTTTTCAAATTTTTATACTTTTTAAATATTTTAATTATTAATTATTAAATCTTATAGAGTAGTAATTTTTGTTTAGTTTCCACACCAATTATCACCGTTCACTTCTTTTTTTTCCTCTCCTCAAAGCTTTATATCCTAAAATATTAACACACACCCATTATTTTCTTGGATATGTACAAATATTTATAACAACACACTTTATAATTATAAAGAGCTATTATTCTGCAAGCTCTATTAGTTGTCTAGCTCGGTTCCAAAGTTTTGGCTTTTAGGGTAATTATATATGGGGAAGATTTATGATAAGGTGCATGGATTGAAGCCTGTGATAATGATGGTATTTATACAAATAGCATATGGAGGAATGAGTTTGTATATATTGGCTTCAAATAATGGAATGAGTTTGAGGGTTTTGGTTTCTTATCGCTTCCTCTTTGCTTTTGCTACTGTTATCCCTGGGTCCTTTACAAGGGACAAGGGATAACAGTAGCAAAAGCTTACGAGAATTCCTTTTATGTTTTTGTTGAAATCTTCAAGAATTTTAAATTATCTTTTGATTTAAAATGGAGAAAAAAAGTTGATTTGGAAAGGAGAAAAAAGGGAAGCATAACTCAAGAAGCAGCAAAAGATTCTAAGGGTTTGTTTGGAAAGTCACCAGGTAATTGGAATTAGTGTAATTACTAGGGTAGTAATTACACAGTCTAGTAATTAACGATAACTTGTTTGTTTGTCATAGTATAATTACGGTATAATTATAAATTTACTGTTTGGTTGCACAAATGTAATTACATAGTTAGATTAAATTTTAAATGAAGTAATTATCAAAAATTAAAAGTTAATATAATAAATATATGCCTATAAATAATTTTTTATAAGTATAAATGATATTAGATTTGGTATTTAAGATGCATATTTTTTCGTGAATATACATTAATTAGTAATCATATATTTATAACTAATATTATAAAAATAATTTATATATACTTTTCAAATTAATGATATTTAGTTTAATTTATATATAGTTTATGTGGAGGTCGACACGATAAATGTGGAGTCCTTGGGATGGAAAGAAGGTATGGACCGTCTTGCTGCAGAGAAAGAGACTGTTCGAGCTCAATTATCATCGGTCGAAAGTCAACTTCAAGGCATGAAGGAGAAGAGCTCGTCTCAAGCAAGAAAAATAGAGGAGCTCGAAGCTCGGTTGGCTTCCGAATTTGCCAAGGCCGAGAAAGCAAAGGCCGATGCGGATGCAATCGTGGTCGTCTATCGGGCCGATGCTGAAGCTGCTCAAGTACAAGCGAGAGAGGCAGCCGATACCGCTCAAACTCGAGCACATTGGGTTGCTGAACTCGCCAAATGCCAATCTCGGAGGAAAACCCTCGAGGAGATCCATGCTCGAGGTTTCGACCTTATCGAAGAGATACTAAAGCATAAAGAACTTGAAGCCGATGCTGGAGCCTCGACTTTCGATGATGATGATGATGACAACGAGAGTGGGTCTGAGAGCGGGGAGGAGCCTGATGGAGAAGTGACTGCCCCGGGAGATAATTAGGAAACTTAGGGTTTTTTCCATTTTGATCTTTTTGTGTAGGGTCCTGATCGGATCTTGTAAATACTCATATATATATATATATATATATAAAGATCTTTTCCTTTCCCGACTTGTCTTTGTTTAATTCTCTGCCTTGTGAGGATTTTGTTTCATTCATGCCTTATGAAAGTTTTCATAAGTTCGAGGCGTTAGGCAATTTGATTGAAATCAGACCTTGTAGTCTTTATAACCGAGTGAGTGTTTGCTCGAGCTCGAAGTGAGAGTAGCCCTTAGGCTTAATAGTCGAGTGAGTGTTTGCTCGAACTCGAAGTAAGAGTGGCCCTTAGGCTTTATGGTCGAGTGAGTGATTACTCGAACTCGAAGTAAGAGTAGTCCTTAGGCTTAGTAGTCGAGTGAGTGTTAGCTCGAACTCGAAGTAAGAGTAGCCCTTAGGCTTAGTAGTCGAGTGAGTGACTACTCGAACTCGAAATAAAAGTTGCCCTCTTAGGCTTAATAGTCGAGTGAGTGATTGCTCGAACTCGAAGTAAGAGTGGCCCTTAGGCTTTTCGGTCGAGTGAGTGTTTGCTCGAACTCGAAGTTAGAGTAGCCCTTAGGCTTAGTAGTCGAGTAAGTGTTTGCTCGAACTCGAAGTAAGAGTGGCCCTTAGGCTTTTCGATCGAGTGAGTGTTTGCTCGAACTCGAGGTAAGAGTGGATCTTATAATAGTCGAGTAAGTAATTGCTCGAACTCGAAACAAGAGTGGCCCTTAGGCTTTTCGGTCGAGTAAGTGTTTGCTCGAACTCGAGGTAAGAGTGGCCCTTAGGCTTAATAGTCGAGTGAGTGTTTTGCCCGAACTCGAATTAATGTAGCCCGTAGGCGCTATGGTCGAGTGAGTGTTTGCTCGAACTCGAAGTAAGAGTATCCCTTAGGCTTTATGGTCGAGTGAGTGCTTGCTCGAACTCGAAGTAATGTAGCACTCAGGCTTTATGGTCGAGCGAATGTTTGCTCGAGCTCGAAGTAATGCAGCCTTTGGGCTTAATAGTCGAGTGAGAATGATTTCTCGAACTCGAATTAATGGTAGCCCTTGGGCTCGATAGATAGTCCCCGAGTGAGAATGGTTTCTCGAGCTCAAAGAAATGTAGCCCTTAGACTTTTATGGTCGAGTGAGTGTTTGCTCGATCTCGAAATAATGTAGCCCGTAGGCTTTATGTCGAGTGAGTGTTTGCTCAAACTCGGAGTAGTGTAGTCCGTAGGCTTTGTGGTCGAGTGAGTGTTTGCTCGAACTCGAAGTAAGAGTAGCCCTCAGGCTTTTTGATCGAGTGAGTGCTTACTCGAACTCAAAGTAATATAGCCCGTAGGCTTAGTAGTCGAGTGAGTGATCACTCGAACTCGAAGTAAGAGTAGCCCGTAGGCTTAAATGGTCGAGTGAGTGTTTGCTCGAACTCGAAGTAAGAGTAGCCCTTAGGCTTTTTGATCGAGTGAGTGCTTACTCGAACTCAAAGTAATATAGCCCGTAGGCTTAGTAGTCGAGTGAGTGATCACTCGAACTCGAAGTAAGAGTAGCCCGTAGGCTTAAATGGTCGAGTGAGTGTTTGCTCGAACTCGAAGTAAGAGTAGCCCTTAGGCTTTTTGATCGAGTGAGTGCTTACTCGAACTCAAAGTAATATAGCCCGTAGGCTTAGTAGTCGAGTGAGTGATCACTCGAACTCGAAGTAAGAGTAGCCCGTAGGCTTAAATGGTCGAGTGAGTGTTTGCTCGAACTCGAAGTAAGAGTAGCCCTTAGGCTTTTTGGTCGAGTGAGTGCTTGCTCGAACTCGAAGTAATGTAGCCCGTATGCTTAGTGGTGCTTGACCTCTGGTCATGGTCGGCCCTTAAGCCTATTTGAACATGAAGTAGAAAGAACTTTCTGAGATATGAGACTAAGGTAAAGAAGAAGTTTCTCTTTATAAGTCATTATATATGTGTTCATGTTTTGCGCCAGGGCTCGAGCAAACTATACGAGCATGGTTCATTTTGACCATTTGGCCCTTACAATTTTTCCTATCGAAACCCTATTGTCATGAAGTAACTTTCTTGCATCGAACTTGATATATTCGAGGGTAATACCCCTCAGTATTTGAGGTTGATTGTAAAGAGGCCTCGGATACTATTGCATTATTCTAAGTTAGCACGATCAATGGTTGCCTCATTAAAAACCTTGCCAAAAAACCCATTTAGGACAAAACCGGTCTAAGAAAAAAAGAGTGCAACACGTGCTTTCAGGCCTAAAGGCTTCGAGTTGAATAATCCATCCATGTTTCTGGTCGAACACCTGCAAGGGTTAATTTCGAAATATAAATAAACATAGGAGGGTCGTACCTTAACAGTAGTATCATTTTAGGTGCGACACATTCCAATTGTTTGGTAGTTGTTTGCCATTTATTACACCTAACTCGTAGGATCCTTTTCCGACAATTTTGAGAACTTAATACGGTCCTTCCAATTTGGACCCAGTTTTCCTTCATTTGAATTTCAGGTGTTGAGGGTGACTTTACTTAACACTAAGTCCCCGATTTTAAAATATCGAAGATTGGTTCTTCGATTATAATACCTTTCAATCCGTTATTTTTGGGCGGCCAATCGGACGAGAGCGGCTTCTCGTCTTTCGTCCAACAATTCTTGGATGGTATTCATGGTCTTATTATTCGACTCATTTGTTACATATCGAAACCTGATGCTAGGTTCTCTAACCTCAACTGGGATCAGAGCTTCAGCGCCATAAACCAACGAGATTGGCGTTGCTCCGGTATTGGATTTCGATGTTGTGCGATATGCCCATAGGACTTCGGGTAGTATTTCTCTCCATTTTACTTTGGTGTCGGTCAATCTCTTCTTAAGATTTTGGATGATAATTTTGTTGGTCGATTCGGCTTATCCGTTCCCGCTGGGATGATACGGTATTGATAGGATCCTTTTGATTTTGTGGTCTTCGAGAAATTTAGTTACTTTGCTTCCGATGAATTCCTTTCCATTATCACATACAATCTCGGATGGCATACCGAACCGACATATAATGTGGTCCTAAACGAAGTCTATCACTTCTTTTTCTCTGACTTTCTCTAAAGCCTGTGATTCAACCCATTTAGAGAAATAATCAGTCATAAACCAAAATGAACTGAGCCTTACCTGGGGCCGATGAGAGGGAGCCAACGATGTCCATTCCCCATTTCATGAAAGGCCATGGAGATAGGATCGATTGGAGTATCTCCCCGGGTTGATGAATCATGGGAGCATGCCTTTGGCATTTGTCACATTTTCGAACGAACTCCCTTGTATCCTTGCCCATATTGGTCCAATAATACCCTGCTCTAATTATTTTATGGACCAATGAATCGGCACCGAAATGATTTTCGCAAGTGCCCTCGTGAATCTCACGTAGGATGTAGTCGGTATCTCCCGGTCCCAAATATATTGCCAGTGGACCATCGAACGTCCTTCTAAATAGCGTTCCATAATTGGATAAGTGAACCATGCAACGTTTGTGTGTAGGGCTCTCGATTCCTTTGGATCCGATAGAAGTTTCCCGTTCTTGAAGTACTCTATATATTTGTTTCTCCAATCCCAGGTTAGACTTGTGGAGTTTATCTTGGCATGACCTTCTTCGATTACTGACTTCATGAGTTGTACGACAGTCCCCGAGTTGAGTTCGTCATCCTCGACCGATGAACCTAAGTTTGCAAGAGTGTCGGCCTCACTGTTCAGTTCCCGAAGTACATGTTGCAAAGTCTATTCCTTAAATCGATGTAGAGTCACTTGTAATTTATCCAAGTACCTTTGCATTCGATCTTCTCGGACTTCAAAAGTCCCGTTGACTTGATTTACCACGAGGAGGGAATCACATTTAGCCTCCAGGACCTCGACTCCCAAGATTCTAGCTAGTTCGAGACCTGCAATTACGGCCTCATACTCGGCCTCATTGTTAGTCAATTTTATAGTTTTAATAGTCTGTCTAACTACATTACCTGTGGGTGATTTTAGTACGATGCCCAGTCCGGACCCCTTTGCGTTCGAGGCACCGTCCGTAAAGAGGGTCCAGACTCCTGAAGAGGTACCAGATTTTATTAGTAATTCTTTTTCAATCTCGGGTATGAAGGCCGGTGTAAAGTCAGCCACGGAGTCCACTAAGATTTGAGATTTGATAGCGGTTCGAGGTCGATACTCGATGTCGTACCAGCCGATCTCTATGGCCTATTTGGCCAACCGGCCTGAAAGCTCAGGTTTGTGTAAAATATTTCGGAGAGGATTAGTTGTTACAACATGTATCGAAATGCACTGGAAATATGGTTTTAGTTTCCTAGAGGCACTTATTAAAGCAAGCACTAATTTTTCTAAGTGTGAATATCTAGTTTCGGCCTCAACTAAAGTTTGACTGACATAATAAATAGGAAATTACGTACCTCGTTCTTCTCGAATAAGGACTCCACTTACCGCTATCTCCAAGACAACTAGATATAGATAAAGATGTTCGTCTGCCTTCGGGGTATGAAGTAACGGAGGGATCGATAAATACCGTTTTAGCTCTTCCAAAGCCTGCTGACATTCCAGAGTCCATGCAAAATTGCTTTTCATTTTAAGCAGAGAGAAAAATCGGTGGCTCATATCCGAGGATCTCGAAATGAATCGTCCCAGGGTGGCTATCCGTCCCGTTAGTCTTTGTACGATCTTTACATTATCTACCACTGTGATATCCTCGATTGCTTTGATTTTATAGGGGTTAATCTCGATTCCTCGATTGGACACCATGAAACCGAGAAACTTGCCCGAGCCAACCCCGAAAGTACAATTTTCGGGATTGAGCTTCATATACTTCCTTAGCATGTCAAAAGTTTCTTGCAAATACTTTAAATGGTCCTTTGCTTGCAGGGATTTAACTAACATGTCATCAATATAAACCTCCATTAATTTTTCTATTTGCTTTTTGAACATTCTGTTTACTAGGCGTTGATAAGTTACGTCAGCATTTTTTAGTCAGAATGGCATTACATTATAACAGTAAGTCCCGTACTTAGTGATAAACAAGGTCTTTTCCTGATCCTCCGGATTCATCTGTATTTGGTTGTACCCAGAATAGGCATCGAGAAAACTGAGAGTCTCGTGGCCGGTCGTGGCATCGATCATACAATCGTTATTAGGCAAAGGAAAAGAATCTTTAGGGCATGCTTTATTCAGGTCTTTATAATCTATACACATTCTAAGTTTGTTCCCCTTTTTAGGGACTACCACCACGTTTGCTAGCCATTCGGGATATCTTACTTCCCGAATGGACCCTATTTTAAGAAGTTTGGTTACCCCGTCTTTGATGAAGGCATGTGTGACCTCGGATTGGGGCCTTCTTTTTTGTTTTACTGGGTGGAACTTTGGGTCCAAGCTTAACT
The DNA here is from genome assembly GCA_000715115.1 of Nicotiana otophora. Classification (NCBI taxonomy): domain Eukaryota; kingdom Viridiplantae; phylum Streptophyta; class Magnoliopsida; order Solanales; family Solanaceae; genus Nicotiana; species Nicotiana otophora. The sequence goes on from AWOL01S0004354.1 coordinate 20,311, forward strand.
TATGAGTGGTGATTCCCGGTGGGATCCTTGCCATGTCAAGATGGGACCAAGCAAAATAGTTTATGTTAGCTATAAGAAATTGAATAAGCTTTCTCCTGAGCTCGGGATCTAACCCCGTGCCCATGTATACCTTTTGTTTAGGCAGATATTTGATTAGTATGACTTGCTCCAGTTCTTCGACCGTTGATTGGGTAGCGTCAGAATCACCGATAACTACGAAGGATCGAGAGACCCCATGTTCATCATCTTTGTTAGTATTCTGATTCTCTAATTGGGTCGAAGCTGACGTTTGTGATTGCTATTTGGTATTCTGTTCCTCCTTCGAATCTGATCCTTTTGCTGATGATAATGATGATATCGGAATCACTTCATTAATGACAAACATTTCTTTTGCCACCGGTTTCTCCCCGTAAACCGTTTCGATTCCCTCCGATGTTGGGAACTTCAAAACCTGGTGGAGGGTCGAGGGTACAACCCTCATTTTATGGATCCATGGTCTTTCGAACAGGGTGTTGTATCTCATATCGCCTTCAATCACGTGGAACTTCGTTTCTTGGATGGTCCCGGCCACGTTAACTGGTAGGATTATTTCACCCTTAGTAGTTTCATATGTTATATTGAATCTTTTTAGTACCAAGGTTGCGGCACGACCTAGTCCTGTAGACCGAGTTACTCTACGACCCTCGATCGAATGATGTTGGCCAAACTACCTAGATCAATTAACACACGTTTAACTTGAGTTTTATTCATAAGAACAGATATTACCAGTGCATCGTTATGTGGTTGCATGATTCCTTTCGCGTCTTCGTTATTAAAGGATAAGGTTCCTTCAGGGGAGTAATCCTGAGTCCGGGATCGCTTTTCTCTTACAATCGACATCTTAGTTCGTTTAAGCACTGGCCCCTAGGGGATATCGATCCCGCCAATGATCATGTGGATGATGTGTTGTGGCTCTTCTTGTTCGTTTTGTCTACTGAAATTCCTATTTCTAAAATGGTTTTTGGCCCTGTCACTTAAACATTCTTGAAGGTACCCTTTATTGAATAACCGGGCTACCTCCTCTCTCAGTTGCATGCAATCTTCAATTATGTGGCCATGAGTACCATGATATTCGCACATTTGATTGGGATTCCTCTGGGTAGGATCAGTCTACAGAGGTTGAGGCTATTTAGTATCTTTGATGCGTCTGATAGCCAACACAATGGTGGATGCATCGATGCTGAAGTTATATTCTGATAACCGTGGTGCTTCCTTAGGTCCGGTATGCCTGTCGAACCCATTCCTGTTCATCAGCCCCTGAGACCCTTGGCCTCGATCACTTCTCCTTCTGCCTTATACGGGGTTGCGTAAAGGTTTGCTACCCCTACGATCTACGTTATATGGCCGATATCGATCCTTGTTTGACCTTGGTTCTCGTTCGATGTCCCTTTTAATAACGAACCTAGACCCTAACTGGTCGTCTTTAACTCTGATCTTCGATTGATATCAATTGTGCACATCGGCCCAAGTAATAGCCGAGTACTCGATCAAATTCTGCTTCAACTGTCGTAAAGCCATCGAGCTTTGCTCGTTCAGTCCTTGAGTGAAAGCTTGTACAACCCAATCGTCAGTGACCGGTGGTAGATCCATTCGTTCCATTTGGAAACGAGATACTAACTCTCTCAGCATTTCGTTGTCCTTCTGTCTTACCTTGAAAAGGTTCGACTTCCTTGTCTCGACCTTTATGGCTCCGGCATGTGCTTTTAGGAAAGAATCTGCAAGCATAGCAAAAGAATCGATAGAGTTAGACGGCAAATTATGATACCATATCATTGCTCCCTTTGACAGGGTTTCACTGAATAGTTTCAATAATACAGATTCGATCTCATCGTCCTCTAGATCATTCCCTTTAATGGCACATGTGTAAGAGGTGACATGTTCGTTGGGGTCGGTCATTCCATTATAATTAGGAATTTCGGGCATACAAAACTTCTTTGGGATTGGTTTAGGAGCCGCGCTCGGGGGGAAAGGCTTTTGTACAAATATTTTGGAATCTAAGCCCTTCAATATCGGAGGTTCCCCCGGGATCTGATCAATCCTGGAGTTATACGTTTGCACTTTTTTATCGTTTGCTTCGATCCTCCTTTCTCCCGACTCTATTCATTTTGTCAGTTCTTCGAACATCTTAACGATTTCGGGATTAGTCCCCGATTCTTGCTCATTTGACCTTACTATGGCTGGCCCCATTTTGTGGGTGACTTCTTGGGGTGGACTGGGCTCGAATCTGGTCGGTGCCTGGGTTTGGCTCTGTAATTGGGCTATTCCTACTTGTTGAGCTTGAAATATTTCGAAAATCATACGCAAGCTAATTCCGTTTTCCTCGTTTTTTGGGTATTTTGAGCTGCAGACCGAGTTCCACCATGAATGTTATTTTTACGGTCAGAACGTTGGTTCGCCTCGATGGCCACATGTGAATTAACATCTATTGGCTCTTCGACCCAATCTCCAACAGGATCGACGAGTGGCCTTCCACCCCCGAGGGTTACGTTGTTGTTCTCATCTTGAAGGCCAGCTTCATTGTCGATAGGTAGGGCCATTAATTGAGAGATCGTTGTTTCTAACCTGAAAATCAAAGGCACTTCCGAGAGAAAGCGTAAAATGGTGCGCTTTGTAGAGATTCGTATCAAACAACCACTGTTATCCTTAGCCCCACGGTGGGCGCCAAACTGTTTACCCGAAAAACGGATAGAGTTGAATTTATACGTAGTTCTAAGAGTACGTGGTATAACTTGGCACAAATCAGAAAAGTAAGTAGAAATATATCGAATATTGACTGTAAAGAATGAAATATGAACCAATATTGAATAGAAAGCAATTTTATGAAAAAGCAAGATGAATCAATGTATAAAGCTCACAAGAGGATAATCTCTACTATATTTCTCTGTGAATAATAATATCTGAATATGAGAGTGTATGGATGCCTTAAATGTTGGATCCCCTTGCAGAAATAATAGCCATCCCTCTTATAGTGGAGGGATCTTACTTTGTATATAATTAAAAATATATAGTGGGGAACCCATGATAGATTAGCTTTTCCCTAATTTCCGTCGAGATTGTCTCCCTTAGTGCGGCCGTAACGACTCTTGTCTCTTGGCTCGATCTTGATCAGATTTGGTATTGGTCAATTTCCAGATTTAGAGCTCGATATTAACTCGAGGCTCGGTATCAACATTGGTCGGTCTCTGGCTCTTAAGCTCGATGACACCGCTTTACACCATAGTTCAATTTGGACTCGAGCTCAGTAATGACTTCGAGCTCGATATTCGATCGATCCCAGAAATTTGAGCTCAGTACCCTCGCTTAGATCTTATCTCAATATTATGAAGATGATCTTCGGTCCATTATGTTCCAATCTTGACTAATCATACGAAGGTCGAAATCGGTTTTGACCGTATACACATATGGAGGAATGAGTTTGTATATATTGGCTTCAAACAATGGAATGAGTTTGAGGGTTTTGGTTTCTTATAACTTCCTCTTTGCTTTTGCTACTGTTATCCCTTGGTACTTTACAAGTGATAACAGTATCAAAAGCTTACGAGAATTCCTCTTATGTTTTTGTTGAAATTTTCATGAATTTTAAATTATCTTTTAAATAACCGGGCACATAGCCCTCCTGGGTCGGTTCATTTCAAGGTCCTCCGATAAGATCCATTGATTCTTCTTGTTATTGAAGAAGAAGAATAACTTCTCATGGATCCCGGAGTGCCAGCAAGCTTTGGAAGAGCTGAAACGGTACCTTTCGAGTCTACCTTTGCTTCATACGCCGAAGACAAACGAGCAACTGTACCTGTACTTGGCAGTATCTAAGATAGTGGTAAGTGGAGTCTTGGTCCGGGAAGAAGAAGGTACACAATTTCCTATATATTATGTTAGGAGGACTCTAGGCGAGGCCGAAACAAGGTATCCACACCTGGAAAAATTAGTGCTCTCTTTGCTAAGCGCCTCTAGGAAGATAAGGCCATATTTTCAGTGCCATCCCATATGTGTCATGACTACTTACCCATTGAGGACTATAATGCACAAACCCGGCTCTCGGGATAATTGGCCATATAGGCTGTGCAAATTAGTGGGTACGATATTGAATATCGACCCCGAACCACCATCAAGTCTCAAATATTGGCAGACTTCGTGGCCAATTTCACTCCGGCCTTAATACCAGAGGTCAAAGAAGAATTGTTGTTAACCTCGAGGACCTCCTAGGGGATCTGGACCCTATTTACGGACGGTGCATCAAACGCAAAGGGGTCCGGACTCGGCATCGTGTTGAAGCCGCTTTCGGTTAACGTAGTTAGGCAATCTATTAGAACTGTAAAATTGACTAACAATGAGGCCGAATATGAGGCCATGATTGCAGGTCTCGAATTGGCTAAAAGCCCAGGGACCGAAGTGATCGAAGCTAAATGTGATTCCCTCCTTGGGGTGAATCAAGTTAATGGGACATTCGAATTAAAGGAGGAATGAATGCGAATATACTTGGATACACTACAAGTAACGCTGCATCGATTCAAGGAATGGACCCTACAACATGTGACCCGGGATCAAAATAGCGAAGCCGATGCTCTGGCTAACTTGGGGTCATCGATTGATGACAACGAATTCAGCTCGGGGACGGCCGTACAACTCATGAAGTCGGTAGTGGAATAAGGACACGCCGAAATAAACTCGACAAGCTTAACCTGGGACTGGAGAAACAAATATATAGATTACCTGAAGACCGGGAAGCTACCCTCGAATCCTAAAGAGTCGAGGACTCTGCGCACGAAAGCGGCAAGGTTTAGCATGTCAGAAGATTATACCTTGTTCATAAGAACGTTCGATGGCCCACTCGCGATATATCTGGAACCAGGCGTCATCGAATATGTTTTGAGGGAGGTCCACGAAGGCACCTGCGGGAACCATTCGAGGGTAGAATCGTTGGTTCGCAAGATAATCAGGGTCGGCTATTATTGGATCGACATGGAGAAAGATGCGAAGGAGTTCGTGCAAAAATATGACAGCTGTCAAAGACATGCGCCAATGATCCATCAGCCTGGGGAGTTACTACATTCGTTCTTGTTACCTTTGCCTTTCATGAAATGGGGAATGGACATCGTTGGTCCCCTTCCATGGGCACCCGGTAAGGCTCAATTTATACTATTTATGATTGACTATTTTTTTAAATGGGTTGAAGCTTAGGCATTTGAAAAGGTCAGGGAAAAAGAAGTTATTGATTTTATTTGGGACCACATAATATATCGGTACGGAATGCCGGTCGATATCGTATGTGACAATGGGAAGCAGTTCATTGGCAGTAAGGTATGCAAATTTTTCGAAGACCATAAGATCAAAAGGATCTTATCAAAATCGTACTCTAAAACCTTAAGAAAAGGTTGACCGATGCCAAAGGAAAATGGAAGGAAATCTTGCCCGAAGTCCTATAGGCATACCGTACGACCTCAAAATCTAGTACCGGGGCCACCCCGTTTTCGTTGGTCTACAGTGTCGAAGCACTAATACCGGTCGAGGTGGGAGAATCGAGTTTCAGGTTCCGATATGCGACCGAAAAGTCAAACGGTGAGGCCATGAGCACGAGCCTGTAACTATTGGATGAAAGGAGGGAGGTCATCCTCGTACGGTTGGCCATCTAGAAGCAACAGTTCGAAAGGTATTATAACCGGAGAGCCAACTTCCGACATTTCAATGTCGAGGACTTGGTGTTAAGAAATGTGACACTGAACACTCGGAACCCGAAGGAAGGGAAGTTGGGACCAAATTGGGAAGGTCCATATCGAATTATCGAGATTACCGGCAAAGGTTTGTACAAACTCAAAGCAGGAATCGGTGAACGGATACCCAACAACTGGAACATGACCCACTTAAAATGATACTACTGCTAAGGTATGACCCCGTTCATTATATTTATATATATATTGCGAATTGGACTAACACTTGTAGGCAACAACCAGAGGACAATGTAGTTGTTAGGCCTGAAAGCACGCGTTGCACTATTTTTTCCTTTAACCGGTTTTGTCCCAAATAGGTTTCGTGCCAAGGTTTTTAACGAGGAAACAGTGGATCGTGCTAACTTAGAATCAAAGACTGGTTATGAACCCGAGTTGATGGTCACATCAACAGTATCCGAGCCCTCTCGATGATCGACCTCGAATACTGGGGGCCATCACCCTTAGATGATGAATTTTAGCATGGAAGGAAACTTTATGCTTGAACAGCCTAGGCTCGGTGGATAGGATTTACTGTAAGGGCCAAACGGTCAAATGAACTGTGCCAGCATAGACCACCTAAGCCATAACACGAAGCTTGTACATACTTACAATCTTGTATATTACGCATATAAATGAAAGAAAGTTTCTACCTTACAAATACATATTTTGTCTCTTAAGACTATTATATTTTGTTCTTTAAAGATATCGAGCCCAAGGGCGTCCCCTATCCGAATCTAATAGATCACCCCCACTCGGGGACTATTGTCCGAAACAAACTCAGACGGCTCGGGATGTCAAAACCCGGAGGCACAAGAGCCTATTAGGCAGTGCCTAAACTTAAAAGGCTACGGACACCCCCACTCGGGGACTATCGTCCGAGACAAACTCGAATGGCTTGGGTTATCGAAGCCTGGAGGTACAAAGCCTATTAGGTAGTACCTGAACTTAAAAGGCTATGGCCACCCTAGAAATGGCTAAGAGACATCCGAAGTCCGTAATCAAAACATAAGGCCTTCAAAATTTCAAACTGGTTCAAAGGTTACCCTCGGCAAAATTATAATATGAAAACATCTAAAACAGCACTCCGGGGAAAGCTTCCGGTCATACCAAGCCCCCACAAGTTTCAAACAAAATTGACATCAATAACAAGTCTTGTTCGAACCTCCAATCAACAACTTATTACTACATTTTATTCCGTGCTAAGGCATTTGAAATCTTTGCAATTGTAAAGTGGATGCTAAAGGTGATAGACTTGAAAATTGCCAAAAGGGAAAAACCTTTTATATACATTCCAAAATATCTTTACAAAGGCCAATGAAAACGGCCTCAACAAAATAAGTGTACAAAACGCAAAAACAAAGAAAATAATTCCTAAGGCACCTACGCATGATCTTCACCAGAACCCGCCTCATCACCGGAGCAATCGGGGCCTTCTCCATCTTCGGGTTCATCGAAGCCCTCTGAGTCTTCTTCACCCTATGGTTCGATCAACTTCTTGGCCTCGACTTCGAGCCTTTTTGCCTCTTCAATCTCGGCCAACAGGTTGAAACCTCAGGCATGGGTTTCCTCAAGAGTCTCCCTCCGAGACAACCACTTCATGTACTCGACTATGACTTTCAGGCGGGCCTCGAATTCCTCAACATAGGCCCTATACTGGGCCACTATCTCTTCAGCATCAGCCCTGATTGTCTCCGACTCGGACCTCGCAATTTCAAGCTCCTTGCCAAGGGCATCTCGTTCAGCAACAGCTGAGCCTAATTGAGCTTGGAGGTCCTCGATTTGTCGAGACCGCACTTCGGCCTTCTCTTTCACCACTCAGGGTTGGACCTCTATCGATGCCAGCTGCTCCAGGGCGGTCTCCTTCTTTGAAGCTAACCGATCCATTTTGTCCTTCTAGACATCGTCCATGGCTTGGACTTCGTTCATTTCAGGCCGAAGTTGGTCGATCCGGTCAATCTTCTACTGGTACTGTGAGGTTTGGTCGTTAGTTTCCATAGCTATGTCATCATTTCTAACCTCTAAAATCTTTACATGTCCCAAGAAGTCGGCATGCTCCTTCTGAGCTGCATCCAACTCGGTCCGGAGATCATTGACAACCCCTTCGTGTTGCTCGCTGAGAAGTTTATACATATATCTTTTCTCAACAAGATCCCTGGCCTCAGCCTTGAGTTGGTTAACCTCAGCCCGTTATCGAAGAAAGCTCTCATGGTGGAATACCGATGCCTGCAAAAAGATAAAAGGAAGAATACGTGAGAATTATCAAGAAACTAAGTCAAAAGATGAAAAAGCGTAATGATGCCTTACCCGATTCAGCGCCTGCTGCACTTCGTTGAACATGAACGACATTCCCACCTCATTCATTTTTGCCTGGTCGTCTTCGGTTACTAAGTACCGGAGGTAACTCGCTACTCCTACAAGAGTAGAAAGAACCCAAGCATCCTCCGGGACTGTGATGATTATCGACCTCTTACGACCGGGATCCGTACTCGGGGTGGGAAATTGGTTGATTAATTTTGGGCTCGAGTTCTGCCCACCGGCTTCCGAAGATGCGTCTTTTCTCGACCTCCAAGTCTCCCAACCCGGAGAAGTATTCCAGAGCGGTCGAATCCACACCTTCGAAAAACGAATGAAGGGGATCGTCCGTACCATGGGACTTTTCGTTGGATCACTCCATCACCGTTCGGGCTTCATCAAACATGGATTTGGTTGTTTGAAGGTGACCCCGAAATCTTTATGACACCGGGCGGAGCAGAGACGGCATTGTGAGAGGCCTCATCCCTCGTCTCTACATCGGTCTCCCGAACCTGAGGAGGACCGGCCTCCGTTGTTTCCCCCTCGGCTGCTGCCCACTCTTTGGGGGAGATCGGTTCATGGACCGCATGAATATCATCCTTTTCAAGCTCATCTCTGAGCCGAAAAAGTGAGTCCGAGTAGGGTCCTCGAGAGATAGAACTCTCCTTTAACTTACGAGCCAATCTTCTCTTTGGTTTCTACTTCTCTAAGCATGGGGAACACATAGCCTTTATTTTCTTCTTCTTCTTCTTCTTCTCTCCTGCTGCAGCCCCAAGCTGCCGCGAAGCAGAGGGATCAACGGGCAAGTCCTTGTCCCCAACTGGAGGCCTAAGCCGACGGGCTTAGGCAAGCATGCGAAAACAAAATAAAGGAAATGAGAACGTGATGCTAAAAGGAGAAGCCTAATGTTACTTATTCGGGAAAGAGATCTTACCGTGAGAACGGGCCTCCCAACGGCCCTTCGAGAGTTTGCGCTATGAGCGCTCGAAATAAGGCATCTATGAGCAAATGCCCTCGATCCATTCCTTGAGCCAAGGGACAACGTTTGGGACCCAATCGACAACTGCACCACCCCAAATACTAGTGAGGAAAAAGGAGATCAACATAAAATTGACATTTAAAGGAAAGTTGTGCTTACATGATGCATTCCACTTCTCGGGGAATGGCCTAAACTCAGCAGGAATCAAGTCTATGGTCCTCACCCGGACGAAGCATCCCTGCTAGCCCCGATCCCGGTCCTCATCGATGTTAGACAATGGGGCTTTGCTGGCCCGGCTTATGAGCTTTATCAGTCTCCCTCAAAAGATTTGGGGACTATACAGGCGGAGTAAATGATCGATGGTGAGGCAACATGAGTCAATTTTGTTCACAAAGTATCGAAGGAGGATTACAATCCTTCACAACTATGGGTGGATTTGACCAAGGCATATTTCATACCTCTTACAGAAGTCTAGAATAACCGGGTCTACCGGGCCCAGTATGAAGGGATAAATGTGTAACACTTAGATATCCCTCAACATGGATAGTAATTGCCTCCTCGGGGGTCGGGGACTACTATATCCTTGTCTACCCAGTTGCAGTCCTTTCGGACCTCAAGGAGGACATCTACTGTGATTGAGCATGAATATCTTGATGCCTACTCACGCCGAATCTTCCCGAATAGGGCTTCTCAACCTTAAAGTCATCGGCGACCGAACAACCTCCGGGAATGAACATTTTCAAAGGAGGTTCGACAGCTCGTTCATCGGTAGCCACATCAGTAGCAGACCTATTAAGGTCGACCATATCGGGAGTGGTTTCATCAATTTTGGTGGTCGGTTGAGAAGAAGAAGCGACCTTTTGGGGAATAGATTTGGAAGTTTTGGCCATTGTTATCTATAAAAAGCTTGAAAAAGATGAAGAAAGGTCGAAAGATAAAAGGCCAAGTGCGTTGGTTTGGGTAGAAAATGAGTAAAAACTTGTAACTTACTGAGAAATCTTGAAGAACGGAGGTAAAAATACTAGAGTATGAAGAAGGGCAGTGAAATCCTGAAGACTCGAGGGTAGAATCTTGATCATAAAGTAAAACATGAATGAAAGAGAGGAATATTTATAGAGGCTTCATGACGTTTCGCGTTCAGAGATGGCCAACCGATGGCTGACACGCGTTCGAGGTCATAATTACATGACTGCCGAGATGTTTTGGGTTTTTTATCGTTTCTGCCATGGCGTATTGGAGAAGGAATCGAAGTGCATCTGTCGTTCCTCGTCGTTTCCATAAACTTACTCTCCGAAAAACGAGGGGACTATCTGTATATGGATAAAACCGAGCTTTTTGGATGCCTCATTCTCGATGAAGTAAACAAAAATGAAATGTAAATGTGAGGAGTCAGAATCAAGGCAAGGAGCTCCTTGAGTCGAGTTCCGGGCAAACATCTACTCTCGGAGGAATCAGAGTCATGTCCCCAAGACCGATTCGAATCCCTAAACTTCGGAAGACGTTATCAGATAATCGAACACAACCAACTAAGTGTCATTCCCCAACCTCGAGGAGCGCGACCGACGCTCAACCGAGTGAACCCTGCCGTGCAAGCCTATTAAACCTTTCCTACCTGACTCATTCATAATCCAAAAAGGGAACGCATCACCATTTGTTAAACAGAGGAGAGATCAGTTATATAAATATATAAACGTTGCTAGTTCAATTTTCTTTTCTTATATACATTATATCATAGTTTAGTTTCCAAAAGCACATACGATTTACAATTTAATGGAAAAGAGTTTCAAAATACAACTTGATCTAATGACCACTCCGACATCCATACATGACCCACATAAACGTTTAAAGAGCCTATAAAGGTACAAAAGACCAACATGACAATGTCGGCAACAAGGCCCCGGCTATACCTCAAAATGTAAAACCTTATACAAAAGAAGAAAAACATGACCCCTGGAAGAAATGGGGTTCACCAAGACTGCTTTAAGGAGAGAAAAAGAGCACCACTATCTGCGATCGGATCTATCTACTATGGAACCACTTATATCCATTCAAAGATGTAGCGCCCCCGGAAAAAAAGGGACGTTAGTACTGTCGAATAGTACTAGTATGTAAGGGCAAACACCAATCTTAGTAGAATGAACAGTGAAACAAAGAGAAGACATTCATAATAATCAAAAAGTGCTTCACAAAATATAAAGAAACACCAAGTAAGGATCACATACTTTCCGAGTTAATCTTTCCATCTTTTTAGATTAATAATCTTTAGTGCCAAGTTCCACAACTCACAATGCCACCGTGTTTTTATACGGAGTCCGGTCTCGGCCCGACCGGCTAAGCCATCTCAAGTAAGACATATCCATATCCACAATGTAAATCAATAATTCCAACACAAATGCCACCATGTGTATAGCATGACATCCGATCTCAGCCCGATCGGCTAAGTCATCTCACTTGAGACATAAGCTCTTTCAATTGTTCACTCAATTCACATTTCTTTCCCATCTTTCATTACATGGCACAAACAACCTCATTTATTAAGTAGTTCCTGGCACTTGGGCACATTTTACAATTCAATTCTTTCCCTTTTTATTCGTTTAAATAACATCATCATTTATGCCGATAAGTGCCATCACATATAAGGCATTGCACACATAAGGGAATGAGCTTGGAAAATCATAATTACGTTCTCAAATAGCATGATGACATGGTAAACATCTAGAATAATTAGGCAGCATGAATCTTTCAACCCAACACACTTAGGCAAATAATTCTACTATGATCAAGCCAGAACTTACACCAATTATTCGGACACCAGGAGTTCGATTCTAAGAAGAAGAAGAGTTAGTCATACATACCTCAATCAAGCTTCTTTGACTCTACAATTATCCGAAACTCTTAGAAACCTCAATCTATTTTTAGCAATATAACAAGTTGAACCAAAATTAGGAAGACATTCATGGTTTTAGCCCACTTGAATATTTTATCAAATACTAAGTGTGTATTAAGGTTTCAAGGTTCTTTTCATGGGAGGTTTCATCTTTCATAACCCATTCATCTCCATTCTTAGCTCACATTCTACCTACACCCTTTTATCTTACATGCATACAATGTAATCACCCCCATCCCCATGAAGTATCACACTAGTACCCTATTATAGCTATGTTTGGAATTAAGAGATGGGGTGATGAAGTCTTACCTTTTAGGATGAGGAATTTGGTGCCCTACTTGAATATTTCCAAAGCTTTAAGTGATGATTGAAGATTAATTTGATGAAAATTAGGCCCTCCCTCTAGAACACACACTCTCTCTCTCACTCTAGAAAATATTAGAAAATGGGCTCAAACTGGACTAAAGGGGTGTTTTAACGGAATGGGGGTCGTGTTTTAAATTAAGAAAATGAGTGCCCCGACACAGGTCTGTGGTCGTATATGCTACCGCATAACCGCAAAGTGACAGCAGAAATAGCCCTCAGGGGCTTGAATTTTCTGACTTGTATGCGACCAGTATGCGGTCTGCATACCTGTTCTGTGGTTGCATAATGCACCGCAGAACTCCCCTTCACAAAAGTTCAAGGCAGATATGCGATCATTATGCGGCCCGCAAAGATATTATGCGATTGCATAATTGGGCCGTATAACTGGCCTCAAAATTGGCCAATATTCTGCTTCATTCTGCGGCCATTATGCGGTCCGCAGAGTGGTTATGCGACTGCATAATGGGCCGCAGAAATGCGTTCTTCTGTGAAATATTTTCCTCTAAGTCCTTAGGGTACCGTTCAATCCAAAAAGTCCGAACCGAGGCTCGCAAGCTCACCGCGAAGAATTTCTACTATAATAACGCAGGAATCTATCTTGGCACCACAAAACCCCGAGTTTTTGGTTTAAATTTTTTTACGGTCCTTACATCCTCCCCTACTTAAGATCATTCATCCTCGAATGTTGATCAAAGTTCACTTAACACAGTTTCAGTTATACCACATACCATCAGCCCCAAATTTGCCTAACTTCCTAATTTTCTAAGAATATTTGCCAGAGTTTCCTTTGTATTTAGGCCTATCCACCTGCCAAAGAGCCCCTAAACACACCTTAGCAACATATATAGGATTAAATGACACAACAAAACGCAAAATAACACCAATCGAAGCCTCATGGGGGACATATAACTAGAAAGGAGTGTCTTTATATTAGCCGAATAAGTGATACAAAATTTGGGGGGACAACTTTGTAGAGCTATTACATGGATATTCAAATAAATGAGGGTACTTCTTTTTCATTTCATTCTCGGCTTTCCAAGTAGCTTCTTCGACTTGCTGGTTTCTCCATAATACCTTTACGGATGCAATTTCTTTATTCCTCAACTTTCGGATCTGTCTATCAAGGATAGCAACCGGAATCTCTTCATATCACAATTCTTCACTAACCTCGATGGTCTCAACAGATACAATAGCGGACGGATCTCCAACTACCTTCTTCAACATGGATACATGGAATACCGGGTGCACTAATGACATCTCAGGTGGTAGCTCAAGCTTGTACGCCACCTGACCTATCCTTTGAATGATTCTATACGGCCCGACATACCTCAGACTTAATTTCCCTTTATTTCCAAACCGCATGATCCCCTTCATGGGAGATACCTTCAAGAACACCCAATCATCTTCCTAAGTCTCTGCGACGAATATCCGAATAGGATTTTTGACGACTCTAAGAAGTTTTCAACTGCTCTTTTATGATCTTAACATTTTCTATAGCTTGATACACAAGGTCTGGTCCTATTAGTCCATCTTCTCCAACCTCGAACCACCCAATCGGCGATCTACATCTTCTACCATACAAGGCCTCAAACGACGCCATCTGAATACTTGCATGGAAGCTGTTGTTATAAGAAAATTCTATGAGCGGCAAATGATCATCCCAGCTACCTTTCAAGTCAAGCACACAAGCATACGACATGTCCTCAGGCGTATGAATAGTCCGCTCTGCTTGCCCTTCAGTCTGTGGATGGAAAACCGAGCTAAGATTTACCTGCGTACCCAAACCTTACTGAAATATCTTCCAGAAATTAGCTGTGAACTGGGCCCCTCGATCGGAAATGATGGAAACCGCAGTGCCGTGAAGCCTGACTATCTCCTTGATATATAATTGAGCATACTGTTCCGCAATGTCAGTGGATTTAACCGGCAAGAAGTGAGCTGATTTCGTGAGTCGATCCACGACCATCAAAATTGAGTCAAACTTACGCGGAGTGCGCGGTAACCCTACCACAAAATCCATATTGATCATTTTCCATTTCCACATTGGAATTTCTATACTCTGTGCTAACCCACCGGGCCTTTGATGCTCGGCCTTCACCTGTTGACAGTTTGAATATTTTGCTACAAAGTCCGCCACACCCCTCTTCATGTCATTCCACCAGTAAACTTCCTTGAGGTCATGATACATTTTTGTAGAACCCGGGTTCACGGAATATCTAGAAGTATGAGCTTTTGCCATGATTCTTTCCCGAAGACCATCTATGTTTGGAACACATAGTCGTCCTTGGTACCGTAATGTACCATCATCCATGCCAAGAGAAAAAGCCGTAGTCTTATGTTTATGAATTCCTTCCTTCAGCTGCACCAACACTGGATCATTGTATTGTTTCTCCTTGACTTCCGCCACAAG
>AWOL01S0004354.1:38724-81243 GCA_000715115.1 Nicotiana otophora
CGCCATCTGAATACTTGCATGGAAGCTGTTGTTATAAGAAAATTCTATGAGCGGCAAATGATCATCCCAGCTACCTTTCAAGTCAAGCACACAAGCATACGACATGTCCTCAGGCGTATGAATAGTCCGCTCTGCTTGCCCTTCAGTCTGTGGATGGAAAACCGAGCTAAGATTTACCTGCGTACCCAAACCTTACTGAAATATCTTCCAGAAATTAGCTGTGAACTGGGCCCCTCGATCGGAAATGATGGAAACCGCAGTGCCGTGAAGCCTGACTATCTCCTTGATATATAATTGAGCATACTGTTCCGCAATGTCAGTGGATTTAACCGGCAAGAAGTGAGCTGATTTCGTGAGTCGATCCACGACCATCAAAATTGAGTCAAACTTACGCGGAGTGCGCGGTAACCCTACCACAAAATCCATATTGATCATTTTCCATTTCCACATTGGAATTTCTATACTCTGTGCTAACCCACCGGGCCTTTGATGCTCGGCCTTCACCTGTTGACAGTTTGAATATTTTGCTACAAAGTCCGCCACACCCCTCTTCATGTCATTCCACCAGTAAACTTCCTTGAGGTCATGATACATTTTTGTAGAACCCGGGTTCACGGAATATCTAGAAGTATGAGCTTTTGCCATGATTCTTTCCCGAAGACCATCTATGTTTGGAACACATAGTCGTCCTTGGTACCGTAATGTACCATCATCCATGCCAAGAGAAAAAGCCGTAGTCTTATGTTTATGAATTCCTTCCTTCAGCTGCACCAACACTGGATCATTGTATTGTTTCTCCTTGACTTCCGCCACAAGTGATGATTCCGCCCTATTTCGCATAATCACTCCCCCTTCATTAGTGTCCGCAAGACGAACTCCCAAACTAGCCAACCGGTGAACCTCCTGGGCTAAGGGCCTTTGACATGCCTCCAAGTGAGCCAAACTACCCATAGATGTTGGACTAAGAGCATCCGCCACCACATTAGCTTTCCCCGGATGATACAAAATGTCGATGTCATAATCTTTGAGCAACTCAAGCCACCTTCTCTGCCTTAAGTTTAATTCCTTCCGCTTGAAAATGTATTGAAGACTCTTGTGGTCCGTGAATACATCTATATGGACTCCATACAAATAATGACGCCAAATTTTTAATGCAAAAACCACAGCCGCAAGCTCTAAGTCATGAGTTGGATAGTTCTTTTCATGACTCTTAAGTTGCCTTGAAGCATATGCTATAACCTTACCATGTTGCATTAGTACACACACAAGACCAATCCTTGAAGCATCGTAATACACCACAAACCCCTCGGTACCCTCTAGCAGGGTCAATACCGGCGCCGAAATCAATCTTGATTTCAATTCCTGGAAGCTCCTTTCACAAGCATCGAACCACTAGAACTTAACCACCTTCTGTGTCAATTTAGTCAATGGAGAGGCAAGAGTGGAGAACCCCTCCATGAACCTCCTATAATACCCGTCCAAACCTAAAAAACTGTGAATCTTTGTTGGATTAGTAGGTCTAGGCCAATCCTTCACCCTGCAATCTTTTGAGGATCAACCTTAATTTCTTCTCCGGAGACGACTTGACCCAGGAATGTATCAGATTCAAGTCAAAATTCACATTTCGAGAACTTTGCATACAATTGGTGTTGATGAAGAGTCTGTAGAACTGCCATGAGGTGGTCGGCGTGATCCTCTCGACTTCATGAACATACAAGGATATCGTCAATGAATTCTATCACAAAGGAGTCAAGAAACGGCTTGAAGATTCGATTTATAAGATCCATGAAAGCTTTCGGGGCATTTGTTAGCCCGAAAGGCATTACCAAAAATTCAAAGTGCCCATACCGGGTTCTGAAATCTATTTTCGGAATATCCTGCTCCCTTATCTTCCATTGATGGTACCCGGATCGCAAATCAATTTTGGAGAAGAACTTAGCACCTTGTAATTGATCAAACAAATCATCTATTCTAGGCAATGGTTATTTGTTTTTTATGGTGACTTTGTTGAGTTTTAGGTAATCAATACACATCCGCAGTGATCCATCTTTCTTTTTGACAAAGAGAATCGGTGTGCCCCAAGGCGACACACTCGGTCGGATGAAACCGTTCTCTAGCAAATCCCTTAGTTGTTACTTTAGCTTTTTTAATTCTGCCTGTGCCATTCTATAAGGTGGAATGGATATAGGTTGCGTGCCTGGCATCACATCAATCCCTAAATCAATCTCCCTGTCTGGAGGAATTCCAGGGAGTTCATCTGGAAAGATATCGGGGAATTCATTCACAATTGGCACAGATTCAAGGGTAGGCACCTCAGCAGTGGTGTCCGTAACTCGGACTAAATGATAAATACACCCCTTCCTGATCATCTTCGTGGCCTTAAGGTAAGAAATAAACCTACCTTTTGGCATAACATTATTCCCCTCCCACTCAACATTTGGCTCGTTAGGGAACTCAAGCCTCATAATTCTGGTTCGGCAGTCGAGTTTGGCAAAACATGAATAAATCTAGTCCATTCCTATTATTACATCAAAATCAATCATCCCCAGTTCAATGAGATCAGCCATGGTATCCCGACCATGCACCGTGACAACACAATCTCTATAAACCCGCGCGGCCGTAATAGACTCACCAACCGAAGTAGATACAGAGAACGGCTCATGAAGCTGTTCTGGTTCTATCCCGAAGCTCGTAGCAACATAAGGAGTAACTTAGGACAAAGAAGATCCGGGATAAATAAAGGCATACACATCATGAGATTGAACAGATAATATACCTGTGACGACATCTGGAGAAGCCTTTGCACTCTGTCAACCACTCATAGCATAGAACCGGCTGGGTCTTCCCAAACTCTGTGCACCACCCCTAGCTGCACCACGCCCTGCGGGTGCTGGAGAGCCTCGATCTGGAGGGGGTGCTGAAGATGTAGCAGCTGTAGGACTGGATGACTGAGTTGTGCCCCTGCCTATACCCTAATAGGATGCACGACACTCCATTTGAATATGGCCTCTTATTCCGCATCCGTAACATACTGGCATGTCTAGGTAGCAGACTTCCAAATGTATCCTCCCACACTTAGGGGCTACTGCTGGAATCTCCCTCCTGATAGGCCATGATGGTGGCACCCCCTGCTTCCCTGACCGGGCCTAAAGCGACTCCCCTGCTGCTGACCTTGCCCTGATGGCGGGGCACTAGCTGAAGATTGAGCATAAGACAGGGACGACCCTGGTGATCCTCCCCGAAAAGCTGATCTCCCACCTTCGAATGAATCCCCAAGGTTGCCCGCTGATCGGGCCCTACTACTACTTTCCTGTTCCATCCTGAGCTTTAACCTTTGAGCCTCCGTAGCTTGGGCAAATGCCACCATCTTTCCATAGTTCATATCAAAATTTAGAGCAGCTATGGCAGCCTCATTAATAACCAAAGTGCTAAGGCCCTGCACAAATCGACGCACCCTAGCCTCCATAGTCGGCGTCATATAAACAACATACTTTGACAGGCGCACGAACTCTATGTAATAATCCCACACACTCTTACTACCCTGTTTAAGGGTCTCAAACTCCACAACACGAGCTGCCTTAGTCTCGGCAGGCAAGAAATGGTCTATGAAGGCATCCGCGAACTCACTCCATCTCGCCGGAGGGCTCCCCTCCTCACGGGAATCCTCCCACACCTCAAACCAGGAATATGCCACCCCTTTCAGACGATAGGAGGCCAACTCTACTCCCCCTTTCTCCGTAGCACGCATAACTCAGAGAGTCTTATGCATCTCATTAATGAAATCCTGAGGGTCTGCCCCGAGATCAGTACCTGTGAACATTGGAGGGTCTAACTGAAGGAACCTGTTTACCCTGGAACCGGAAGAATCTCCTTGCAAGCTAAATGAGGTGGGTGCAACATTTGACCTCTGAGCTTGGGAAGCTACTAACTGAGTCAGCATCTGAATAGCTCCCCTAAGATCCCCCATCAGAAATACCGGGAGCTGGGGCTGGAGGTGGAACAGGTATATCAACGGGAGGGATTGTGGCACCCTCCGCGGGTGTAGGAACTGGGGCAGTCTGTTCTGGAGTAGACGAATCAAGCAGTGTGATAGTAGGGGGATTATTCTCATCCGCGTTATCAAGTAGGGGATCAACAACCACTCCTGGGGTTGCATTGGCTTCTTGGCCAATTCTCGCTCTCTTCTTAGGTGCCATTTACTGAAAGTTAGAACAATGCACGAGTTAGAAGAAAACAACCTCACATTCCGCTCTATCGCACGATATAGAACAACAATGAAGGGTATCATTCCTAAATGTCCAAGTAGCCCCCTAATTATAGATGTGGTCGACAACACACCGATAAGAAGGGCTCTACTAGATACGGCTCCGAGACATCCTAGAACACTTTAAAACTTTAGGCTCTGATACCAAGTTTGTCACGCCCCAAATACGGGGAGCGCGACTNAACACTTTAAAACTTTAGGCTCTGATACCAAGTTTCTCACGCCCTAACCTCGGGGAGCGCGATCGGCACTCAACCGAGTGGACCCGGCCGAGAAAGCCTATTAAACTTTTCCTACCCGACTTATTCATAATCCAAAAAGGGAACGCATCACCATTCGTTAAACAGGGGAGAGATCAGTTATATAAATATATAAACGTTGCCAGTTCATTTTCTTTTTCTTATATACATTATATCATAGTTAAGTTTTGAAAAGCACATACGGTTTATAATTTAGTGAAAAAGAGTTTCAAAATACAACTTGATCTAATGACTACTCCGACATCCATACATGACCCACATAAACGTCTAAAGAGCCTATAAAGGTACAAAAGACCAACATGACAATGCCGGCAACAAGGCCCCGGCTATACCTCAAAATGTGAAACCTTATACAAA
The DNA here is from genome assembly GCA_000715115.1 of Nicotiana otophora. Lineage (NCBI taxonomy): Eukaryota > Viridiplantae > Streptophyta > Magnoliopsida > Solanales > Solanaceae > Nicotiana > Nicotiana otophora. Next base: position 43,606 of record AWOL01S0004354.1, read on the forward strand.
AGAAGAAAAACATGACCCCTGGAAGAAATGGGGTTTACCAAGACTGCTTTGAGGAGAGAAAAAGAGCACCACTATCTGCGATCGGAGCTATCTACGATGGAACCATCTACATCCATTCAAAGATGTAGCGCCCCCGGAAAAAAGGGACGTTAGTACTGTCGAATAATACTAGTATGTAAGGGCAAACACCAATCTTAGTAGAATGAACAGTGAAACAAAGAGAAGGCAGTCATAATAATCAAAAAGTGCTTCACAAAATATAAAGAAACACCAAGTAAGGATCACATACTTTCCGAGTTAATCTTTCCATCTTTTTAGATTAATAATCTTTAGTGCCAAGTGCCACAACTCACAATGCCACCGTATTTTTACACGGAGTCCGGTCTCGGCTTGACCGGCTAAGCCATCTCAAGTAAGACATATCCATATCCATAATGTAAATTAATAATTCCAACACAAATGCCACCATGTGTACAACATGGCATCCGATCTCAGCCCGATCGGCTAAGCCATTTCACTTGAGACATAACCTCTTTCAATTGTTCACTCAATTCATATTTCTTTCCCATATTTCATTACATGGCACAAACAACCTCATTTATTAAGTAGTTCCTGGCACTTGGGCACATTTTACAATTCAATTCTTTCCCTTTTTATTCGTTTAAATAACATCATCATTCATGTCGATAAGTACCATCACATAAGGCATTGCACACATAAGGGAAGGAGCTTGAAAAATTATAATTACGTTCTCCAATAGCAGCATGATGACATGGTAAACATCTAGAACAATTAGGGAGCATGAATCTTTCAACCCAACACACTAAGGCAAATAATTCTAGTATGATCAAGTCGGAACTTACACTAATTATTCGGACACCAGGAATTCGATTATAAGAAGAAGAGAGTTAGTCATACATACCTCAATCGAGCTTCTTTGACTCTACAATTATCCGGAACTCTTAGCAACCTCAATCTATTTTTAACAATATAACAAGTTGAACCAAAATTAGGAAGAGATTCATGGTTTTAGCCAACTTAAATATTTTATCAAATACTAAGTGTGTATTAAGGTTTCAAGGTTCTTTTCATGGGAGGTTTCATCTTTCATAACCCATTCATCTCCATTCTTAGTTTACATTCTCCCTACAACCTTTTATCTTACATGCATGCAATGTAATCATCCCCATCCCCATGAAGTATCACACTAGTACCCCATTATAGCTATGTTTGGAATTAAGAGCTGGGGTGCTAAAGTTTTACCTTTTAGGATGAAGAATTTGGTGCCCTACTTGAATATTTCCAAAGCTTTAAGTGATGATTGAAGATCAATGTGATGAAAATTAGGCCCTCCCTCTAGAACTCTCTCTCTTTCACTCTAGAAAATATCAGAAAATAGGCTCAAACTGGTGTAATTAATTCAAGTTTTAGGGTAAACATATTTCTATATATATAAGTTGTATACCCATGTATTACCATTACACTTGTAAGTTGTAATAAACAACACTTATGACACACACACATGTATATATATATCAGTGTAAATCTCTCATAGATTTTCATGGATATGTAGAGATATTCATGATATACAAGAGAAACACGTATATACAAAGGGATATACAATATACATGAATATACTTGAAGATACACATAAATACAAAACCATCATAACCACCAAAATCCAACCCAAATCCCACCAAATCTTCTCCAAACAAGCTCAAACTTCAGATTTAGCTTTCCAAAGATATTTGAAGCTATTGCAATAACACCCCTTTCAATTTCACACTTCAATAATGGAGTTTTTAAACTTTGTTTTTACCCATTGTGGATAGTTTTTTTTTTTTTTAAAAAAATAAAATAGATACACCAAATGCAATCGACGGATAATTCAAATCTCTGTTTTAATAGGCGTTTCTGGGGCGAGCCCCGGGATGAGGCACACCAAAAATGCCCCGGGGCGATGGTGTGGGGCGAAAGTCTCAAGAGGCGTACGCCCCGCAATTTGGGGCGTACGCCCGGGCGTTCCGGGCACATTTGTTTTAGTAAGGAGTAAGCTCTACAGACTTTTTCAAATTAAAACAAAATTTATTGAATTAGTCCTTCATATAATACCCAAATTCTCAAAAGTTAGTTTGGTAATTACTCAAAAGGTTTAAAAAGGAACTCAAAAGTATTAAATTTAAAAGTAAAGACCTTTTTTATTGATTTAATCCCTAATTCATGGTTTTTTCAATTTTTTATCTTGTCCACTAGTCTGCTAATATCTCCCCAAAAGCAACGAATATATTTTTTTTTTATTACAAATATAAAGAGAACTGCATTTTTTTTCATAGCAACAAATTCAAAGTTCAAATTGCAGGTTAATCATCTTTTTTGTTCCTCCATATAGAAAACTTTATTCTTTTAAACTCAAATTACTTGTGCTTGTAAGTAACGTGTAATAGATTGTTTTGATTAGTTTTGTGTGGGGATGGAGCACACATATATATAGTTTTCTTCAATTTTTATGTAATTTTACCTGTTTATAAATATTAACTGTAATTATATTATTTTATAAAATATTAAAAATTAAATACCTATGGGGCTTACGCGCCCCGTACCTCGGGGCTTAGTCCCACTGAGGCATATGTAAAACGCCCCACCTTACGCTTACGCCTTTTAAAACACTGATACAAATAATAGATGAATATTCCGACCCAGCATGATATCGATGAAGAACCCGAACAATGAATGAATATTAGCATTGCAACACGAAATTGATGAAGAAACTAGTGAAGATTTCTTAGCAAAAAAGGAAATAGAGAGATTTGGAAGAATATATTGAAAGATTTTGGCTAAAAGTCTAAAAGCCGTTATAAGAGATAGGGTTCTAAATTCTTTTTGCTATTTTTAAGAAAAATAGTTTTGATTATTGGGTACTCATTTTTAGATAAATAATGAATTTGGACTACAGGTGCCAAATGTCAAAGAATGGACTCTTTTAAACCAATTATTGGACACACTTGTCATGCAATGCTAACTTTTCAAAAAAGAAATTTACTGAATAGTAAATAGCCGGATATAAAAATGCTATAATCATCTTTTTCCTTTTTTTTTTTTTTTTTTTTTTTTTTTACAAAGTAACTGTATTTTTGGTTCTTCTTTATTGACACAGTTTGATGTTTTTCTTGTGAGATACAAAGAATGAAATTCAATATTCAATTTATTAAAGATGCCCATTTGATCCCTTTTCTATAATAAAAATATGTATATTTATGGAAACATGTAAAGCTACGTTAGGAAAAAAAATCAGCTTAGTAAAGCAAAGTCATGGGTAGTAACACGATTTAGCAACTAACGTTCAATCAAATTAATTTGCGTAGATTTATAAGTGGAGGCATAGAAATACAGATCAATTAATTGAAGATTGAATGTATTGTAGTGTATATCAAGAGCTCCAAAATCAAAATCTAACAATAGCAAAAATTAAAATACAATTTTTATTTTTAAAATTTTATTTATCTGTACTAATTTAAAAATCTATTTACTATCACTGTTGAAGTTTTAACTTAATTATAAGTTTATATACAAATTATCAATTATATGTAAATTAGCGATAAATTAGTATCCCTTAATCATAAGAACTAAATGGGTAGTAATTGATACCCCATCATTTTTTCCTTCTCTCTTTGCTCCCCCGTGTGTGTTCTTTCCTCTACCATATTTTTCTTCCTTCAATCCTCTCCGCTTCTTTTCTTTTTTCTCATTCTGTCTCATGTCTTCTTCAAGAAATTCAACAATGGACTTCAATCCTTTAGTATAGAGTTTTAACTTTGTAATTTTGTTTTATGTTGCACAGTTATTTTTCAAATTGAAATTGCAAATTCATAAATTTGAGGGTGCTTGACTCTCCACCATTGACAGCTATTAAAAAGTTTTGAAGTTTTGAATTCGAATTCGAGTTTTTTAATATATTATTTGTTTGGATTAGGTGTTGTTGCAAAATACTGAAAATATTCGTTGGAGTTTATATCTCAATTTTGAGGATGTTTGGGGAAGATTAGAGTTGATTTTGACTTACTTTTCAGATTGAAACTCGAAGACGAAGAAGAAGACATGACATACAAAATACATATAATTTATATTAAAGTTGTACTGTAGTTAGTTGTATGAAATTTATATAAAAATTATATTTAAATTATATTATATTATTGTTATATTTTTTTTGTATGAATGATACATGAGAGCAGTAAACACGTTATAAATAAGTTGTATACAGTATGAATAGTTGTATGGAATTTGTATTTAAATTATAAATATTCTCTTTTATATAAAGTTATATTAAACTTATAGCAAATTCGTACGTCAGTTATACTGGCAGCTCACTGCTAATGGTGGCGATTGAGGCGAGCAGAAAATGTTTTCGGGAGACAGTGAAGAAGAGAGGCAAGAAAAGGCCCGCCAGCGTGAACGTGATTTTGCACGCGTGAAAATAACATGTGAATAAACAACCCTCCTTTTTTTCTAGTACATTTAAATATAAAGCAACATCATGAGCTTCATCGCAAATGTACAACTTTGACATAAAAATTAAAAGAAAAAAATAAACAGAAACTTGCAGCTAGCACTTGGATACAAAATTTATTTCTATAAAATCCATATGTCAGGAAAATTACTTTGAAATTGTAACTAATCACCACCAAGACAGTGGGTGGGGGCCTTTTAAAGGCCCGGAAAACAGCTTCTGGAAATAGTTTTCCGGCGAGAGAGAATGTACAAGAGGGGGGCGACAGAAGAGGAGGGAGAGAGAAGAGGAGAGGAAAAAGGAAAAAGAGTGTAATTAAATCACTTAATTGAAATCACTAATCATAATTTGGGGTCTTTTAAGGGGGAATATATAAAATTTATAAAGAAAACCTTGTTAGTTCTGGTACATAGCAAACTTTATTAAAGTGGGTAAATAAGTGTTCAATACATTGTATATACGAAAAAATCTCTTTCCAATAATCACGACAATATAAGTCGGCCCATTGTTTTATCCGGATAGAACTATATTGGATCACAACTTTGCAATGCAGACAAATATGCAGGGATAGAATTATGGGCTTAGGCTAAGTTGTGCGTAATGTCTGAGGGTCTAGCCTTATTACTATGAGTTGAATATAAGATTGACCAAATACAAAGATAGCCGAAAATTTTTAGTGTCCAGCCCTATTTTCACTCTGCTATTTAACTTGGATTTACTTTTATAACATTTTAACTGGCACCAGGTTGGAGTGTATTTCAGACGCAACCTCCTCCTCCTCTTCCTTCTTTCTCCGCTGCTATTCTAATTGCATTTTATTCCTTCACTGCCTCATTTTTTCTTCTTAGTTTTGCTGGTGACATTATGTTTAACTCCATTGTTGCGTCTTTCGCTGTTGGGAGTTGGAGTAATGATTCTAAATTAAAGCATTCAAAGTTTCCTAGTACTAAGAATCTACAACTACACAACAATAGTACATGCTCTTGAGCTGAGAGAAAATATTCTCTCCTAACACGAGTTATAGCCAATTAGACAAGTTATATTATTCTAGTACTGCGTGTCAAGAGCTTCAGAATATGAGAACGAATTCATGACGAGTTAGATTACTCTTCCTGTAATGATATGTTAATCTTTATAGCATACTTTTTTGAGTCTTGAACAATTGGCATAGCAATGCAGTGATTCATTAGAACAGAGGGGGAAAAAAATCAATTTCTTTTATTGCTGAGTGATAATTTTGTTGTTTTTTTTTTACCACCTTCCATCCTCCCACTGTCCAAACCCTCCCAAACAGTTGCTCCAAGGCTCCAAACAAATTTCAAAGAGAATACATCATAATCCAACATCAAATTAGCTTAAAGAAGGAAGAACACCTCTACCAGATTGTGTTATCACATTAAAGATTGTTGTGAGCTAAGAGAAACTTGGATTTAGAGTTGTAGTTGCTGTATAAGGTTATATTTTCTCCTTGCTTGTTCTTAAATTTAATTCCATTCTGGTGAGGTTGTTTGCAGAAAAATACTACAAGATAGCATTGGAATAACCTAAGATATGGCTACTGTTTTGTTGGGCTGTTTTGAGATGATTATTATGATTGGTGATGGCTGGAAATGGTAAAAAATAACTTGATTATGATATGACTTCTGTCATTAGCATGTCTATATGTTTATCAAGTGCATTGATGAAAGAAACATATAAAGCTATGAATTGAAAGTGAAGGTTGAGGTACTAGTGCATATGGGACTGTTTTGAAAGGTTCTTGAGCTAGGTTTCGGCTGGTTCTTTGTGTAGTATCTTAGATACATTATTGTTGATGTTGATCCTATTGTTTTGGTACTGGTTTTTATCGGATAGAAGTGGAATTTTACACGGGAAATGCTGTCTGATTTACTTGGGTGACTTACTAGCTTAGAAGCATGTTTGTAAGTCCTTCTATGACATTAATACAAGTTTTACTATCTTAATATAGATTAAAGTCTTCGGGAAGATATACATTGAATCATTAAGTAAACGACAAAGGTATGTTAAGGCTCACTCTTTCTTTTGTTTGGCATGATCTACAAAAAAATGTAACTATAACGTTATTGCTTCAAAGGAACTCTATTCTCAAGATTAAAGCTTGTGAACCTCATTGTTTCATATATTTATAGTTCATGACTCCTATTGTCTTTGTCGGGATCACTTTCCGCACTTGATAGCCTTTGAATCTTATGTCTTCTTATGATCCATTTTGACTCTCGGACAATTGATACAAACACAGTTACATAATGATAATCGGAGGATAACAACCTTGAGTAACTCTGATCAGATCCATAAGGCCCTTCAGAGTCATTGCTTGCATTGCACTTATATATATATATATATATATATATATATATATATATACCGAGCGCGATATACTTGGTCGGGTTATATGTGCACACCACTGCGGCTGTTTTTGACATTATCAAGTCTTATTAAGTCTGGGTACCATCGAGTCCTCTTCGAGGCCGGGTATGTTATGTTATGACATGATTTGCCCCTTAGTGGCTTGATTTTTGCAGACATGCATATATACCCAAGATTGTGACCGTGTATGTGCTCAGAGGTTTGTTATGAGTTTTAGGTTGACTTCTATACTTTTCCTTCACATTCCATATTTTATTTATGTGTGTTACATATTCAGTACATCTTTCATACTGGCGACCCCTTGGTGGGGCACTGCCTTTCGTACCCGTAGGTACAGATAGAGATTCAGAAGATACCCCATAGTAGGTTAATCCACTCACCGAAAGGTTGTCACGCTCCCTTATTTCAGAGTTGTTTAGTGAGCTGATAGGTATAGTGGTTGTATGTCAACGCATATTTAGGTATGTCGGGATCCTGTCCCGATCATATGTTGTTGATGTACTCTCTAGAGTCTTGTCGACAGTCATCTTGTACATAGTAGTCTTGTGTGGCTTTGTCAGACTTCTTAGTGGACATGTTGTGTTTATATTGGCCTTGTTGTCCTTGTTGTATATATATACATATATTGGGCCTTTTCTACATGCAGGTTGTTGTGTCTTTGATCAGGTAATCACTCATTAGAGACCTTGTCAGCCCACGTATGGCTGAGTATATTATACGTATCAAGATTAGTATGCTCGGGCCTTAGGGCACCAGGTGCCAGCCACACCCCCAAGGTTGGTGTGTGACAACAGTGATACATAATACCAAACTCCCAAAATAAGGTAGTACAAATTCATGAGCTCTAAGACTGAATACAATAAGATGTCTCAATAGTACAATACTATCTGAATTTATAAATTATAATATGAAATAAGGGAAGGGGATACCAAGGGTCTGTGATGTCATGCAACACTACCTTGAACCATCTAGGTCAACAAATGTGCTCACTCCCGAGATCTGTTGCTGCCAACACCCGTATCTGCAAAAAAAAGTGCAGAAGCGTAGTATGAGTACGAGACAAGATGAACGCATTAAGTATCAAAGCTAACCTTGATGAAATAATGATGATGTTCAAGTCACGTGATACTCACTAACCGAAGAACCTGTGAAATATACATAATAACTTGCAACCAAAATAAAACTAGATGCAATATCATCAACTTATCGAATCAAGAGATATCAACTCAAATGGGTAAATCAAACTTGACAATCGAACTATCTAACAGGATCATAGAGTAGCATGTTAGAATTCAACATAGAAGCATATAAAATGCATAACAAGGCATAAAGGATTCACTTGCATTGCCAAGCTTACATCCTTACACTCAACTCCCATCATATGCCTTAACATCAGAATCAAACAATATCAGTCAATGTACCACAATCCACGTGTACATAGTCAAGAGAGAAACATGAGAGGGCGACCCTAAGGGGATGTGTCACGACCCAAATCCCACCAAAGGGGTCGTGATAGCATCTAGCCTCCAAAACTAGGTAAGCCAAGCATATAGTGACATGAAATATTGAAATAATATGTAATAACTCTGGATTATAACACAAACTATGAAATAAAAACTTCAATAAAGCCAAGACATAGGTACATAAGTCAAATTCCCCAAAACCTAGGTAATACTGAATCATGAGCTCTAAACAGTATATATAGAGAGTCTCAATAAGTACAATACTGTTTGAAAGAAAATACAACATTATAAAGTGAGAGAAGGGGACTCCAAGGGTCTACGACATCCATGCAATACTACCTTGAATCCCCCCGACCCGCCACAAGCTCACTCACAAGGTCCGCTACCTTCAACACCCATATCTACATAAAAATGTGTAGAAGTTTATTATGAGTACTCCCCAATCGGTATCCAGTAAGCATCAAGACTAAACTCGGTGAAGTAGTGACGATGTTCAAGTTATGTGATACTCACCAGCAAAAGAACCTGATCAATATATAAAAAACTGGCAACAAGAATATATATGATAGAGTACAATACCAACAAATCATCAAAAGAAACTAAGGCATATGTCACCTCGCACTCCACATATCGTCACAATAACAATATCCACCTTTATCACTTCGTAATCACAATATCCACCATTATTGCTCCGGAATAACAATATCTACCCTTAGCGCTCCGAAATAACAATACCCATCCTTATCGCTCTAGATCCCGACATAATACCAACATTAATCTCAATCACACGACAGAAACCTCATGCCAACACCCAATCAGTCCGCTCAATATGTCCACATGTGCTATAATCACAACAATGCGAGATAACAAATAATCATCAAGAGGCATATCCTCAAAACACATCAATAAAATGCACATACATATAATAATAAAAATGCGGATAAGGGTTCAACATATAAGCATGACTACGGCTAAATTAATTTAGCAACAATTCCACAAATGCTAAACTTGGCCAATTTAGGAAATTATAACCCTAAACCATGATCTCTAGAATGGAAAGATTAGCTCGCTTAGTCATACACGAATTACACATGTTTCATAAAGAGCACTCAGTCAAATCAAGGCATAGTAGAAGCATAGAGCATAATTCGATCATTTTATATATATAGCACTCATATATATGCTTGTCACCTCGCATATACATCGCATCAAATACATTACAAATAGACAAATAAGGTGCAAGTCTAAAAGTTATTCCCTCACATAATGTTAGGCAATATACTTACCTCAAACGAGCCAAATTAATACTCTAAAAATACCTTATCTTTAGAAACCACCTCCAACTCGCTCGAATCTAGCCAAAAATAAATCAATAACATCAAATAAAGCCATAGGAAATAACCCCAATCAATAAAGCTTCGATCTTTAAACAAATCCCCAAAAGTCAACAAAAGTCAACCCGAACCCACATGGTCAAAACCTGAGTCAAGAGGTAGATTCCGACTATCCATAACCCTATGAATCCAAATATATGATTAGATTCCAAAACCGAATCTAAATCTACTCCCAAATCTCCAATTTCACTCTCTTAAGTTTTAGATAAAACCCCAAAATTTTCCTTCAAAATCTCAAGTTTGAGGTGTAGAAATCCATGGGGAATCGAGATATAAAGCCAAATTTGAGTGAAAATTGCTTACCTCCAATATAGTAGGGAACTTTCTCTCCAACTCCTTCACTCCTCAATATCTAGGGCTCAAAATATGAAATAATGGGTATAAGTCCCGAAATTAGAACTCTTAAAGTCTGCTCCAGTTGTAGCCTTTGCGAACGCGGCCACTGCCTCGCATTTGCAATGCACAAAATCTACACTGCCCAGATAGCCCTTCGCAAATGTGGCCCCAGGAACTCGAACGCGATTAACAAAGACCCACTGGCCTACGTGAACGTGACAAACCTCTCGCGAACGCGAAGTTCCCCTTGCCTGCCATCATTCTACGTGAATGCGGCCTCCCAAGCACGAATGCAAAGAATACTTTGCCTAACACATAGCGAACACAACTACTTAGTCGCTAATGTGAAGAAAAAGAACATTGCTGCCCAAAATAAGTGTTCATGATCATGAGACCTGCTCCACGATCGTGAAGTACACAGACACTAGTAGTTATCAATAATCTCCACCAAGCTCTTGGTGGTCCGAAACTCACCCGAGCCGCCTGGGACTCCGCTCAATCATACCAACAAGTCCGTAAAACACTACTCGGACATATCCAAGGCCTCCAAACTCATACTATAACATCACAACAATGATCAAATTTCAAAACGCAAATAGAACTTCTCTTACGTTCATGAACATTTAAGCTTCAAACCAAGCGTCCGATTCAAGACTAACCAATCCGGAATGAACCCAACCTTTCCAAACAAGTCTCAAATGGAAAAACAAACCTATTCCAACTTCTGAAACTAAAATCCAAATCCGACATTACCAAAGTCTACCCCCGGTGAAACTTAGGAACTCTCAAAACTTTCAAATTGCCAACTTTTAGCAAATCACGCCAAATCACGCTAGGAACCTCCAAATCAAAATTCGAGAAAATGCCTAAGTCCAAAATCACCATACAAAAGTCATCAAATAATTAATCTGAAGTCGTTTACACAAAAGTCAAACCTTGGTCAACTCTTATAACATAAGCTTCCGACAAAGGAACTAAGTATTCCAATTCATTCCAAAACCTTTCCGGAACAAAACTAACCATCCCTGCAAGTTACAAAACAACAACCATACATATAAGAAGCATCAAATGGGTAAATGGGGATCAAATACACAAAATAACCGATCGGTTCGTTACATTCTCCCCCCTCTTAAAGAAATATTCGTCCTCGAACGAGTTTAGAATCATACATGGGATATCAAAAAGGTGAGGGTATCTGATTCGCATATCATGTTGTGTCTCCCAAGTAGCCTCCTTGACCAATTGACTACTCCACTTAACCTTTACTGATGCAATATTCTTTGACCTCGGCTTTCAAACTTGCCTATCCACAATGGTCACCGGCGCCTTATCATAAGCCAAATTCTTGTTCAACTACACCAAGCTGAAATCCAACATATGTGATGGATTGTCATAGTAATTCCGAAGAATAGAAATATGAAACACCGGATGGACTCCCAATAAGATGGGTGGCAAAGAAAGTCTGTAGGCCACCTCACCATTCCTCTCCAACACCTCGAAAGGACCAATATACCGAGGGTCAACTTGCCCTTCTTCCTAAATCGCATCACGCCTTTTATAGGCAAAACTCGAAGAAGAAACTTCTCACCCTACATGAATGCCATATCATGGACTCTTCTATTAGCATAAGTCTTTTTCTTGGACTGTGCTGTGCGAAGCCTCTCCTAAATCAACTTCACCTTATCCAAGGCTCCATGAACAAAGTCCATGCTCAATAACCTGGCCTCACCGGGCTCAAACTAACCAACCGACGAATGACATCTCCTCCCATATAAGGCCTCACACGGGTCCATCTAAATAATCAACTGCTAGCTGTTGTTGAAGAAAAACTATGCTAGTTGTTGAAACTGGTCCCACTAAACTCCAAAATCAATAGTGCACGCTGTCATCGTATCCTCCAAGATTTGAATAGTCCACTTAGACTATCTGTCCTTCCGAGGCTGAAATGCAACACCCAACTCAACTTGCATGCCCAAATCATGCTGAACCGCCCTCCAAAAGTGCAAAGTAAACCGAGTGCCTCAATTTGAGATGATAGAAACAGGTACCCGTGCAAGCGGAAAATCTACCAGATGTAGATCTTAGCCAACTGCTCCGAAGTATAGGAAGTCATGACTGGAATAAAATGTGAAAACTTGGTTACTCTGTCTACAATGACCCAAACAATGTCAAATCTCCTCAATGTCCATGGAATACCCACTACGAAGCCCATAGTGATGCGCTCCCACTTCCACTCTAGTATCTCAATCTTCTGAAGTAAACCACCAGGTCTATGGTGCTCATACTTGACCTGCTGACATTTCAAACACCGAACAACATATCTAACAATGTCCATCTTCATCCTCCTCCACCAATAATTATGTTTAAATCACGTTACATTTTTGCAGTACTAGGGTGAATATAATCCCGCAAACTATGTGTAACACCCCAGAAAATTACGAAGTACTTAAGCGCTATAAAGAAAGTTGATGTATGCTAATTATATTATTTTTAGTGCAGACAAGGGCTATTATAAGAATGATATCAATTGATCATGATAATATATGTATGAGGTGCATTAATAATGGTTTATTGTCTAAGAAGAGCCCCAAGGCTAAGTCAAGCTGAAAATTTTATGATGGGATAAAGTTTCAAGTGAGTTCGCACAAGATTCTACTTCAAATGCATGCTTCTACCAAAATATAACTAGTTAGGAGGTGATATACCTAACAAATGAAAGCTCTTTGAGTCTAATTTTCAACGCTTCAAACCTTTCATAATTTGGACATTCCTACAAGAAGTTATGACCAAATTACCAAAGGCTGGCAAAAATGCGATTCTGCGACCAATTCTGCGATCGAAGAACCATTATGCGGTCGCAGAAGTGGTTATGCGACCGCAAAATAGTCGCAGACTTGGACAGCGCAGCCCAGTTTTGGACATTGATTTTGCGATGCATTGTGCGACCCGCATAGCCATTCTGCGGTCCATTATGCGACCGTAGACTTAATTTCGGAGGGTTAATGTTTCTATTTTCATAACCCGATCCCAATTTGATAAATAGGCTTTGGGGCTTATTTTGGGGCAATCATCTGAGGTTTTTTAAAGAAAAGTGAGAGTGTACTAGAGAGATAAAGTAGATGAAGTGTTTTGTTCATCAAGATCTTGCCCAAGCTTTGAAATCCAACAAGGAAATCTCACAAGATCTTCATCTAAGAGGTAAGATTCAAACCCCTAGTCTTCAATTTCTGGTTTGGGGTAAAAGATGGGTGATTAGGAGTATGATTCTTGCGTTAAAGAGTATTAGTTATACATGCATGTAACGATAAGATTTGTTTAAAGATTGTTGAGCTCAAATAAGTAAAAATTGGGTTGTAGAATGAAGGAAATCTTGTAGAAGAACCTTGTAGCCAAATTTGCACACCTAATGTTTGATAAAATACTCAAATGAACTGAAACCTTGAGTATCTTCCTAATTATGGTTCAATTTTGTTATGTTACAAAATAGATTGGGATTACTAGAAATTTTGAAATGTTATAGTAATTTAAGGAAAGCTCAAAGCGTGGTATGTTGGCTAAACTTCTTAACTAGAATTGAATTCCATGATATTCTTGAAAGTCCCGAGTTATTCTTTATAAATCAACAATTTCGAATAAACTTTGCGTTGAAAGGTATATGTTCAAAATGTATTCCGGATGATCTTATCATATATGATCTTATCATATGATGTTATCCTTCGGGAATATGTTCAAAGCATGAGTTGGATATAAAAATGTTATGACTCCAAGTAGTGTTTCAAGTGAAGGCTATAATGCTAAATTGTGTAAGAAGTCTCAATGTACCTAAGACTCTTAATTGCTCATATGTGTACTAAAAGTAGTGATTAGAGATTCTTTATTGTCGATAATCTATAAATATTTTTGAAAGTGAAAGTAGTGAGTTGGAGATATAAAGTGTAGACACCGTGCTAGTGATGAAAGTTATGATGGTGGCCAATAGCGCCAATAAAATGAAATGAAAGTATGAAAAATGAGATACAACTACCATGCCATGAATGAAGAATAATATGTATGGCAAAAAAGAGCCAATGAAATAATGGTGTTGTACGCAGTTGAAAGTACTAATGAAATGATAGTATGAATATGAGATGTGGTCGTTTGCCTAAATGAGAATTATGAGGAGTTGTATGTTCCAATGGTTTCGAGTATAGTTGTATGCTTCTGAAATAATGTATGTATTGACTTTGATGTTAAGTCCTCAAGAATCATGAACTTAGCTAATGACCTCAAGATGTCAAGTGAGTGAATAACGAGATGAAAGGGAGATGTCCTATGCTAAAATGATGATGAACCTTAAGAAAAGAAATTGGGCCCATGTGCCATTGAAATTGACTTATTGATTCACCATGCATATGCTAATGTAATGAGCTATGTTTCTCCATGATGAGCACGAACATGAAGTGTTCCAATGATCCGAGAACTTACGACCTTAATGTAATGTTAATCATGTCGCTTTGAGTTTATATATGTTTGTGTGCATAATGATATATGTATGAACCCTATGGACGGGCTATGAAACGCATAGGTGTATAATATAATATGAATGAATACTGTGAACGGTCTATGAAACACATAGGTGTATTGTGTAAGTAAACACTGTGAACGGTCTATGAAATGCAAAAGTGTATTATGTAAGTAAATGCTGTGAACGGCCTATGAAACGCACAAGTGTATTGTGTAAGTAAACACTATGAACGGTTTATGAAACGCACAAGTGTATTGTGTAAGTAAACACTGTGAAAGGTCTACGAAACGCACAGGTGCATTGTGTAAGTAAACACTGTGAACGGTCTATGAAACGCACAGGTGTATTGTGTAAGTAAACACTGTGAACGGTCTATGAAACGCACAAGTGTATTGTGTAAGTAAACACTGTGAAAGGCCTATGAAACGCACAAGTGTATTGTGTAATTAAACACTGTGAACGGTCTATGAAATACACAAGTGTATTATGTATGTAAACACTATGAACGGTCTATGAAATGCAGGGTATTATGTAAGTAAACACTGTGAACGGTCTATGAAACACACAAGTGTATTGTGTAAGTAAATACTATGAACGGCCTATGAAACGCACAAGTGTATTGTGTAAGTAAACACTTTGATTGGTCTATGAAACACACAAGTGTATTGTGTCAGTAAACACTGTGAACGGTCTATGAAACGCATAGGTGTATTGTGTAAGTAAACACTGTGAACGGTCTATGAAACGCACAGGTGTATTGTGTAAGTAAACACTGTGAACGGTCTATGAAACGCACAGGTGTATTGTGTAAGTAAATACTGTGAACGGTCTATGAAACGCACAGGTGTATTGTGTAAGTAAACACTGTGAACGGTCTATGAAACGCACAGGTGTATTGTGTAAGTAAATACTGTGAACGGTCTATGAAACGCACAGGTGTATTGTGTAAGTAAACACTGTGAACGGTCTATGAAACGCACAGGTGTATTGTGTAAGTAAACACTGTGAACGGTCTATGAAACGCACAGGTGTATTGTGTAAGTAAACACTGTGAACGGTCTATGAAACGCACAAGTGTATTGTGTAAGTAAACACTGTGAAAGGCCTATGAAACGCACAAGTGTATTGTGTAATTAAACACTGTGAACGGTCTATGAAATACACAAGTGTATTATGTATGTAAACACTATGAACGGTCTATGAAATGCAGGGTATTATGTAAGTAAACACTGTGAACGGTCTATGAAACACACAAGTGTATTGTGTAAGTAAATACTATGAACGGCCTATGAAACGCACAAGTGTATTGTGTAAGTAAACACTTTGATTGGTCTATGAAACACACAAGTGTATTGTGTCAGTAAACACTGTGAACGGTCTATGAAACGCATAGGTGTATTGTGTAAGTAAACACTGTGAACGGTCTATGAAACGCATAAGTGTATTGTGTAAGTAAACACTGTGAACGGTCTACGAAACACACATGTATTGTATGGTATATGTGAGTCCTATGAACGGTCTATGAGACACATAGGTGTATTGTCTATGGAAGCCTATGAACGGTCTGTGAAACACATAAGTGTTAAATATAATATGTGAACACTAAGGACGGTCTATGTAATGTATAGGTGTAAGATAAGAGAGGGATATGGACAGTTTAGTGAGACGCATTGTTAGCGCAGACATTACGTGCCATTTTCATTGGCCTTGTTTGAACATGTTATTTCAATTACTTTATATTATGTATTCCACGCATAGTTCGTATGGCTCAGTTAATCCTAAATAAAATTTAAAATGAATTAAGCATAGCGAGACTTGAAATATGAATCTATGGTATATTTCGTAGTTCTTGATGTACTTCATATGACCCTTATTTGAATTACCATGATTTCATATATTGTTCTGTTTGCCTTACATGCGAGTACCATTCCATATGTACTCACGTCCCTTTTCCCGGGGGCGCTATATCTTTTAATGGATGCATGTATGCTTCTATAGGATGCTATGGATCTTTGGTAGGGATCTTTTGCGCAACAGATTATGGTGAGCCCACTATAATTCCAGTGGGCATTCGAGTCTAGTTGTATGTACTTAGGTATCTATTGTCATAGAATCTCGATATACATTGTGGGTCCTGTACTTAAATTTTGAGTTTCATCATGTATTTATGTTCAGAGATATTTATGAAGCTATGTACCCATCACGAGATTAAAAAAAAAAAAAATATTTTTGTGGGCCATTGAGCCAAATATATTAAATATGAAAGTCATGATCTAATTATGTTTTGATAAATCATGCATGAGTTATGATGAGAGGTTGATGTAATGTAGGCTTGCTCGACTGGGTTCACTCGGTTGAGCGCCGGTCGCGCTTCTAGAGTTAGGGGCATGACAAACTTTGTATCAGAGCATGGTTTAGGAGTCCTAAGGTGTCATGGAGCTATGCCAGTAGATTCCATCTTATCGGTGTGTTGCCGGCCACACTTATAATAGGGAGGCTACAATAACATTTAGAAAATATTTCTCTTCTTCTATCCTCGATCGTGCATTAAGGTTCTGAGTTAGTCTCAGAGTTCCTTTTTTAATATCAAGGAATGTTTGCATATTGTGCTACGGAATGAGAAAGGCCTATGGATTAAAGGAATGATGCACATAGCATGCATAATGTGTGAGGTGCCCAATTGTCCTCGTAATGGAGGAAGGAAAAGTCAAGGATACGACCAAGGTAAGCAAGGTCATACAGTTGGCCTCGAGAATCATAGTTGTTGATTTTATGTATATGGTGCAATGTAGTGTTATCTATATGTTGTTTAGGATTGATTTTTTGGGATTCTCTGACAGGTGAATAGGCCCAGTTACAGGGGAAACTCTGCCGAAACTTTTAAGAATTTGTAAAGATAGCCAAATTTTAAGGGCTATAAGTATGTTGAGATTTTGGAAAGAAAGTATAAGACCCATGTAGTCATAAGTGCCTATGAATTATGGTTGGAGGTAAAAGGATGGTAACTCTATTATTAGAAGTGACCTTTAAAATATTCGAGGACGAATGTTCTTAAGTGGGAGAGAATGTAACACCCCGAAAAATTACGAAGTACTTAAGTGCTATAAAGAAAGTTGATGTGCGCTAAGTATATTATTTTGCATTTAGACAAGGGCTATTATAAGAATGATATCAATTGATCATGATAATATATGTATGAGGTGCATTAAGTGTCACGCCCCGAGCCTGGGGGCGAGACCGGTACCCGGTGCCTTACCTATCCTTGCGTACCACATGCGACTAAGAGGCTCTGAATATGTAATGTCATACTTTGGCCATGGGCCACATTACAAGATAATGTGTAAAGCAAAATATAAAACTGAATAGAGACTAACGCTGACTAAATATCAACATAAAGTTGGGCTGGCAAGGCCGTCATAACCACTATAACTGACAAGCCAACAAAATATACGTGCAGGACCTACAAGCCCAACATACTGTACTAACTGACAGGATATGTCTACAAGCCTCTATTGATAGATGTACTGTGATCGGAACAGGGCCTCGACCTACCCATAACCTATCTACATATATACACAAGATGTACATAAAACTTCTAGACCCGACAACTCCGAAGGATGGGGAGCTTACCGATAAAGCTGAACTCGGGCAAAACCTACTGAGGAGGTCTACCCGTCTGTCTGTCTGAACCTGCACGCATAAAATGCAGCGTCCCCACAAAGGGACGTCAGTACGAAATAATGTACCGAGTATGTAAGGCAATATACAGAAAGCTGAAACTGAACTGATAATCTAAAAATATGCTTACCTACTGATACTGACTCAATTCTCTCAATATAATAAGTAAAATAGCTGTCCGGCCCTATAAGGCTCGGTATATATATATATATATATATAGCTCGCTCATAGGTGCTCGGCCATACTAGGCTCTGTATCTCGGCCAACTGGGCTCGCTCATAGGCGCTCGGCTACAGTAGGCTCGGTATATAACTTACCATCTGATCAGAAGTTGCCCAATAGGGGTCTGCCCATCGATTATAGCTCGCTGGTAATGAAAATACTGTAATACTGTCCTCTTAACTAACTTTCCAACTAATCACTCTAATAAGTTAGCTAACGCTCCTCTTAACCACCTTAGCTAACTATGGTTAGTAATCCTACTTATCTCAACAGAATCCATATATATTTTATGAAGGTTAGATGTAGAATTGGAATAGATGTGCTAATGTATCATGATGAAGCTAGTTCTTCATGTTGCTAATCACAATCTCGGTATTATAAGCCATGTCTTATTATATAATAACGTTATGCTATATTGTTATTACAGTGTGGAAGATATATAAAAATCTAATTTGTACACGTAATATGTATTGCACACTTATTGAGGAAATGCAATTTAATTCAAACGAATTCTAGTGACCACAAAACACAATTGATTTGATAAGATAATAAACATACCAAATGTAATAGACCAAGCAATACTTGCTTATTCCTTATAGTTTCTTTGAATGACATATAATTCATGGAGACACAAGCTATATATCAGGTAAAAATATTGACTAGCATTTAGCATTAGTTTTAGCCATATAGATTGGTTTGAAATTTGAGTTGTTCTATATAGACTCTCTGATCTCTTGACTGGAAAAAGGAAATACTTAAATGAATATGAAGTCCCGATAAAGAGAATATTGTAACTTACAAAACTAGAAAAATATACGTAAATTTCGGGATATGGATTTGTTTTTATGTTTTATTATCAAACTCGTGTAATTACGGGATCATGCCAAAATGAAAGAAGGGCTTAACCTTAATATACTTGGAGTAGGGAAAAATCCGTATAATATTCTTGGAAAAGATTGCACCGTACTCCTTTAGAACCGCAAACTTTACGTTGCTATGGTTCTAACAATTCTCATTGGAATTGTTTGGTTGCAAGAATTTTATTGAAATCTTGCTGGATGGAGTTTGAATGTAATGTTTATGAAACCAAATTCTGGTTAGAAATGTGTTGAATAGGATTTTTTTAGTAAGAAAACCAAATCTTGTAATGTTATGAAACTAAGTTTTATAAGGTCTTACACTTACACGTAAGTGTCTTGTAACTTTAAATGGACACTAAGCCACTATGACTAAGTGTCATAGGCCATAGTAGTGGCTTGCTGTCACGTGGAGGTGGGGGTGGGAATTATTAAATTTTTATCCATTTATTAGGTGATTAGGTAATATCCCGTTATCCGGTAATTAACCAATTATCCGCATAATTAAGAATTATCTCAAATTACCTAAAAATACTACTCATTTTTAATATACTTATACATCATACTATCACGGTCATATGATTTCTTGTATGGTACTAGTCCATAAATATCGGATATTATAGCCCGAACCGTGTTTTATCCCAAATCGGCAACCTTCAACGAAACTCATTTTCTTCTATTTGCTTACCTTCTCTCCTTCACGAATTTACTCATCATGTATTTGAAATAGTATAATGCTTATAATCTTAAGAAAATATCATCCCCGAGTCTACGTTAATTAACTGAAGACAAAACTTTAACGTACGAAAAATGCGAGATGTAACATTAAGAATGGTTTATGGTCTAAGAAGAGCCCCAAAGCTAAGTCAAGTTGTAAATTTTATGATGGGATAAAGTTTCAAGTGGGTTTGCACAAGATCCTACTTCAAACGTATTCTTCTACCAAACTATAACTATTTAGGAGGTGATTTACATATCGAATTAAAGACCTTTGAGTCTAGTTTCCAACGCTTCAAACTGTTCATTATTTGGTCATTTGCTACAAGACGTTATGACCAAATTACCAAAGGCTGGCAAAAATGCGATTTTGCGACCAATTCTGCGATCGCAGAACCATTATGTGATCGCAGAAGTGGTTATGCCACAAAATGGTCGCAGACCTGGCCAGCACAACCCAGTTTTAGGCATCGATTCTGAGATGCATTGTGAGGCCCGCATACCCATTCTGCGGTTTATTATGCGACCGCAAACCTGATTTCGGAAGGTTAATTTTTCTATTTTCATTACCCGACCCCAATTTGATAAATAGGCTTTGGGGATTATTTTGGGGCAATCATTTAAGGTTTTTAGAGAGAAGTGAGAGTGTTCTAGAGAGATAAAATAGATGAAGTGTTTTGTTCATCAAGATCTTGCCCAAGCTTTGAAATCCAACAAGGAAATCTCACAATATCTTCATCTAAGAGGTAAGATTCAAACCCCTAGTCTTCAATTTTAAGTTTGGGGTAAAAGATGGGTGATTAGGAGTATGATTCTTGGGTGAAAGAGTATTATTCATAAATGCATGTACCAATAAGGTTTCTGGGAAGATTGTTGAGCTCAAATAAGTAAAGCTTGGATTGTAGAATGAAGGAAATCTTGTAGAAGAACCTTGTAGCCTAATTTGTACTCCTAGTGTTTGATAAAATGCTCAATTGAACTGAAACCATGAATATCTTCCTAATTATGGTTCAATTTTGTTATGTCTCAAAATAGATTAGGATTGCTAGAATTTCCGGAACGTTGTAGTAATTTAAGGAAAGCTCAAAGCGAGGTATGTTGGCTAAACTTCTTAACTAGAATTGAATTCCATGATATTCTTGTAAGTCCCGAGTTATTCTTTATAAATCAACTATTCCGAATAAACTTTGTGTTGAAAGGTATATGTTCAAAATGTATTCTGGATGATCTTATCATATGATGTTATCCTTCAGGAATGTGTTCAAAGCATGAGTTGGATATAAAAATGTTATGACTCCAAGTAGTGTTTCAAGTGAAGGCTATTATGCTAAATTGTGTAAGAAGTCTCAATGTGCCTAAGACTCTTAATTGCTCATAGGTGTACAAAAAGTCGTGATTAGAGATTCTTTGTTGTTGATAATCTATAAAGATGCTTGAAAGTGAAAGTAGTGAGTTGGGGATATAAAGTGTAGACACCGTGCCAATGATGAAAGTTATGATGGTGGCCAATAGAGCCAATGAAATGAAATGAAAGTATGGAATATGAGATACGACCACCGTGCCATAAATGAAGAAAAATATGTATGGACAAAAAGAGCCAATGAAATAATGGTGTTGTAAGCAGTTAAAAGTACTAATGAAGTGATAGTATGAATATAAGATGTGGTCGTTTGCCTAAATGAGAATTATGAGGTGTTGTATATCCCAATGGTTTCGACTATAGTTGTATGCGTCTAAAATAATGTATGTAAATGACTTTGATGTTAAGTCCTCAAGAATCATGAACTTAGCTAATGACCTCAAGATGTCAAGTGAGTGAATAACGAGATGAAAGGGAGATGTCCTATGCTAAAATGATGATGAACCTTAAGAAAAGAAATTGGGCCCATGTGCCATTGAAATTGACTTATTGATTCACCATGCATATGCTAATGTAATGAGCTATGTTTCTCCATGATGAGCACGAACATGAAGTGTTCCAATGATCCGAGAACTTACGACCTTAATGTAATGTTAATCATGTCGCTTTGAGTTTATATATGTTTGTGTGCATAATGATATATGTATGAACCCTATGGACGGGCTATGAAACGCATAGGTGTATAATATAATATGAATGAATACTGTGAACGGTCTATGAAACACATAGGTGTATTGTGTAAGTAAACACTGTGAACGGTCTATGAAATGCAAAAGTGTATTATGTAAGTAAATGCTGTGAACGGCCTATGAAACGCACAAGTGTATTGTGTAAGTAAACACTATGAACGGTTTATGAAACGCACAAGTGTATTGTGTAAGTAAACACTGTGAAAGGTCTACGAAACGCACAGGTGCATTGTGTAAGTAAACACTGTGAACGGTCTATGAAACGCACAGGTGTATTGTGTAAGTAAACACTGTGAACGGTCTATGAAACGCACAAGTGTATTGTGTAAGTAAACACTGTGAAAGGCCTATGAAACGCACAAGTGTATTGTGTAATTAAACACTGTGAACGGTCTATGAAATACACAAGTGTATTATGTATGTAAACACTATGAACGGTCTATGAAATGCAGGGTATTATGTAAGTAAACACTGTGAACGGTCTATGAAACACACAAGTGTATTGTGTAAGTAAATACTATGAACGGCCTATGAAACGCACAAGTGTATTGTGTAAGTAAACACTTTGATTGGTCTATGAAACACACAAGTGTATTGTGTCAGTAAACACTGTGAACGGTCTATGAAACGCATAGGTGTATTGTGTAAGTAAACACTGTGAACGGTCTATGAAACGCACAAGTGTATTGTGTAAGTAAACACTGTGAACGGCCTATGAAACGCACAAGTGTATTGTGTAATTAAACACTGTGAACGGTCTATGAAATACACAAGTGTATTATGTATGTAAACACTATGAACGGTCTATGAAATGCAGGGTATTATGTAAGTAAACACTGTGAACGGTCTATGAAACACACAAGTGTATTGTGTAAGTAAATACTATGAACGGCCTATGAAACGCACAAGTGTATTGTGTAAGTAAACACTTTGATTGGTCTATGAAACACACAAGTGTATTGTGTCAGTAAACACTGTGAACGGTCTATGAAACGCATAGGTGTATTGTGTAAGTAAACACTGTGAACGGTCTATGAAACGCATAGGTGTATTGTGTAAGTAAACACTGTGAACGGTCTATGAAACGCACAAGTGTATTGTGTAAGTAAACACTGTGAAAGGTCTATGAAACGCACAAGTGTATTGTGTAATTAAACACTGTGAACGGTCTATGAAATACACAAGTGTATTATGTATGTAAACACTATGAACGGTCTATGAAATGCAGGGTATTATGTAAGTAAACACTGTGAACGGTCTATGAAACACACAAGTGTATTGTGTAAGTAAATACTATGAACGGCCTATGAAACGCACAAGTGTATTGTGTAAGTAAACACTTTGATTGGTCTATGAAACACACAAGTGTATTGTGTCAGTAAACACTGTGAACGGTCTATGAAACGCATAGGTGTATTGTGTAAGTAAACACTGTGAACGGTCTATGAAACGCATAAGTGTATTGTGTAAGTAAACACTGTGAACGGTCTATGAAACGCACAGGTGTATTGTGTAAGTAAACACTGTGAACGGTCTATGAAACGCACAGGTGTATTGTGTAAGTAAACACTGTGAACGGTCTATGAAACGCACATGTGTATTGTGTAAGTAAACACTGTGAACGGTCTATGAAACGCATAGGTGTATTGTGTAAGTAAACACTGTGAACGGTCTATGAAACGCATAGGTATTGTATGGTATATGTGAAACCTATGAACGGTCTATGAGACACATATGTGTATTGTCTATGGAAGCCTATGAACGGTCTATTAAATACATACGTGTTTAATATGATATGTGAACACTAAGGACGGTCTATGTAATGTATAGGTATACGATAAGAGAGGGATATGTGCAGTCTAGTGAGACGCATTGTTAACGCAGACATTACGTGCCATTTTCATTAGCCTTGTTTGAACATGTTGTTTCAATTACTTTATATTATGTATTCCACGCATAGTTTGTATGGTTTAGTTAATCCTAAACGAAATTTAAAATGAAGTAAGCATAACAAGACTTGAAATGTGAATCTATGGGATATTTCGTAGTTCTTGATGTACTTCATATGACTCTTATTTGAATTACCATGATTTCATACGTTGTTCTGTTTGCCTTACATGCGAGTACTATTCCACATGTACTCAAGTCCGTTTTGCCGGGTGCGCTGCATCTTTTAATGGATGCAGGTATGCTTTTACAGGATGATATGGATCTTTGGTAGGGATCTTTTGCGCAACAGATTATGGTGATCCCGCTACAACTCCAGTGGGCATTCGAGTCTAGTTGGTTTTATGTACTTAGGTATCTATTGTCATAGAAGCTCCATTTATACTGTGGGTCATGTACTTACGTTTTGAGTTTCGTCATGTATTTATGTTCACAGATATTTATGAAGCTATGTACCCATCACGAGAGAAAAAAAAAGAAAAAAAAGAATTTTTTTTATGGGCCATTGAGACAAATATATTAAATATGAAAGTCATGATCTAATTATGTTTTGATAAATCATGCATGAGTTATGATGAGAGGTTGATATAACATAGGCTTGCTCGACTGGGTTCATTCGGTTGAGCGCCGGTCGCGCTCCTTGAGTTCGGGGCGTGATACTATGAGCCTCCTCCAGGATCAACTCTCTCAATCTATCCACATTAAGTACAAAAATCCGGCCTTGAAGCCGCAGTACACCATCATCACCAATAGTTAACTACTCAGCACCACCTCACTGCACTATGTCTTTAAGGATAAGCAAATAGGGATCATCATACTAACAAGCCTTAATGCGCTTAAATAAAGTCGATCGAGATACAACACAAGGAAGAACTATGCTCAGCTCCGTAATATCCAATCTCACCAGCCTATCGGCGAACACCTAAACATTCATAGCTAAAGGCCTCTCCCCAACTAGAATGAAATCTAGGCTACTGCCCATACTCTTTGCCTTCCTAATCAAGGCGTCTGCAACCACATTGGCCTTCCCCGAATGATAGAGAATAGTGATATCATAATCCTTGAACAGCTCCAACCACCTTCGCTGCCTCAAATTCAAATATTTCTGTTTAAACAGATGATGGAGACTCCGATGATCCGTATACACCTCACAATACATGCCATATAAATAATGCCTCAAAATCTTGGGCGCATGCACAATAGATGCTAACGCCAAATCATGCACTGGATAGTTCTTCTCATGGGGCTTCAAATGACGTGGAGCATAGGCGATCACTCTTCCATCCCGCATCAATACACACCTGAGACAATACACAAAGCATAACAATAAATTATATATGATCTTGATCCCGAAGGCAAAACCAAAACTAGAGTTGTAGTCGGCAGTCTTGAGCTTCTGAAAGCTCTCCTCATACTTGTCAGACCACCTGAATGGAGCACCCTTCTATGTCGACTTAGTCAATGGGGCTGCAAGGGATGAAAACCCCTCCACAAATAGGCGACATTACCCAGCCAAACCTAGAAAACTCCTAATCTCTGTGGCTGTAGAAGGTCTGGGCCAACTCTGAATTGCCCCAATCTTTTTTGGATCCATATTAATACCCTTATTAGAAACCACGTGGCCCAAGAATTCCACCGAATCTAATCAGAACTCACACTTAGAGAACTTGGCATATAACTTCTTCTCCCTCAAAACGTGGAGCACCGTCCACAAATGCTTCTCGTGCTCCTCCCCACTACGGGAATATACCAGGATATCATTAATGAACACAATGGAAAAAGAGTCCAAATAAGGATGGAACACATTGTTCATCAAATGCATGAATGTTGCTGGGGCATTAGTCAAGTTGAAAGACATTACCAAAAACTCATAATGCCCATATCGAGTCCTGAAAGTCGTCTTAGGAATGTCCGAAGCCCTGATCTTCAACTGATAGTACCCTGATCTCAGGTTAACTTTTGAGAACACCCTAGCACCCTAAAGCTGATAAAAAAAAAACATCAATGTGTGGTAGTGGATAATTATTCTTGATGGTAATCTTGTTCAATTGCCTGTAGTCAATGCACATTCTCATGGAGCCATCTTTCTTCTTCACCAATAACACTTGGCGTGATGAAACCTTTAGCTAGCAATTCCTTCAACTGTTCCTTAATTTCCTTCAACTCTGTTAGAGCCATGCGATATGGTGGAATAGATATGGGATGAGTGCTCGGTGCCAATTTAATACCAAAATCACTATCCCTATCGGATGGCATGCCCGACAGGTCTGCAGGGAACACATCTTTAAACTCTCACACCATGGGGACTGAATCATCGATAGGAGTATCATCATTGACATCTCTAAGGATAAGTACGCCAAACACCCCTTCTTAACCATCTGTTGAGCCTTCAGAAAAGATTCCACCCTACTAGGAATATGACCTAAGTAACCTTTCCATTCCAACCTTGGCAACTCCAGCATAGCCAATGTCATGGTATTAATATGATAATCAAGAATAGCATGGTACGGAGATAACCAATCCATGCCCAAAATCACATCGAAATCCACCATATTAATCAACAAAATATCAACTCTAGTCATAAAGCCCCTAATAGAAACCATAGAGGAACGATAGACACGATCCACCACCATAAAATCCATAATAGGTGTAGACACATAAATAGGAGTAGCCAGAGAATCACGAGACATATACAAATATAAAGTAAAGTAGGATGACACATATGAATAAATAGAACCCGGATTAAATAAAATCGAAGCATCTCTATGACATACCGGAACAATACATGTAATGACTGCATCTGATGTGACTGCATCAGTCCTACTAGGGAAAGCATAATAAAGGGCTAGACATCCCCCTCTAGGGAGATCTCTACCTACCTATCCTTCACCTTTAGTTAGCTGTGTAGGTGGAGTAGCATCTGGAGCGAGATGTGGAGTAGCATCCTTCACCCTACTGAGGTACACGTTTCTAAAACCTGGGACAATATCTCACCATGTACCTAGTATCACCACACACAAAGAAACCTCCCTACTGATGTTGCTGCTAGAACTAAGTCTGCCCCAGACGATAGGAATGACCGCTAAGCGAACCCCGTGGGGGAGGTGCATTACTGCCCGGTATGAGTACTCTGAAGTCCATGGCTAACTGGAGCACTATGTGAAACCTGAAGTGCGGCTGAACTGGTCGAGTAACAAAGCCTCTACCATGACAGGCCTTGGTGGTAGAGTAGAGGCCACTAAATATTCTAGGACCACGAGACCTCTTAGCCTTCCTATCCTTCATCTCCTGCCCACGATACACTCTAAACTCCTAACAATATCCACAACCTGATTAAATGCAGTCTCGATCTCCATCTCCTATACCATCCCGAACCTGAGGCTATAGGTGAGTCCCTAAAAATATCTTTGGATTTTCTCTCTCAATGGAAACTAAGGGAGTTGCATGGTGGTATAACTCTGTAAACATCATAGCACACTGACTCATAGTCATACGCTCCTAGTGAAAAGCGCATCCCAAAAAATGAGATAAATATAGGTGAAGGTCGGCCATAGACCAAGTGGGTCCCATAGGGGCTGCATGTGCAGTCTTGCAAAAACTTGAATATCTCTCTACTCCGATGTCGCATGGACAAACGGCTTAATACGTTGGAAACTAGACTCATAGGTATTCATTTTTAGGGTGGATCACACTAAAACTCATAGTATATTTAGAGAAAAGCTTTGTGACTTTAGACCCAAATTTCAGTAAGATTATGAACATATCTTGCGACAACTTTTATCGACTTTTATTTCACAACTCGCTTGACTCCAAAAGTGTGGGTTATAACATCTTTGATTCGTTAAGCCTCCAACCTTCACGATACTTCTGCACTGGTGTTAACTCATCATTAACTTTGTAAATGTCCTTAAACTCTCTGATATATATCAATTCACTTATGACACATTCTAACATGAATGTATGGGATGTAACATCCTTCCACCCTTAGGAACATTCATTCTCGAATGTTAACTCTTAGAGACTCATGAAAAGTCTGCTAGAGTCTCCTCTGTACATTGGTCTAAAACCAACATGCACGCAGCCAGAAACATACTATATATGCCACACAAGGCCAATGTCTATAAATAGCAACATTTGGCCTCACACGAATCATTAGTACTACAAGTCAAAAATAAGAGCTCACCGCTTGACCTACTGGTTTGAACCAGGCTGTGCTGTAATATCCCATCTCGAGCCATATCTTCAGTTGAAATAGGTGGGTGTATTCAGATTTCATCTCCTCTGTGGCCTCCCACGTCATTTCTTTGACGATCTTATTTTTCCATAATACCTTCAAGGAGGCAACCATTTTGGTATTCAACCAAAAGATATCTCGATTTAAGATAGCCACTGGAATATCCTTGTAGGATAGATCCTCTGTAATCAGAACGTTATCTACTGGGAAAACCTGAGAAGGGTCTCCAATGAACTTTCGTAGCATGTATAATTGACTGACTCTAACTCTAGAGTCAATTCAAGCTCATATACTACTCTGCCTTTCCATCGAATGACTCGGTAAGGCCTCATATATCTCGAACTAAGCTTGCTCTTCATACCAGATCTCATGACGCCTTTTGTAGGCGACATATTTAGGAATACCCAATTGTCTATGACTTCCATACATTCTTACTTTAGGAATTCTTGTTCTACAACCTTGTCCATCGTATAGTTTTTATTATGATGCTCTTATAACCAAAATAAATCCTCACATTGGCTCTCATAGTTTGCGTTTTACTTTTCCTAAGCTTCGTTATCAGCTTGGTACTTGTAACATTGCTATTCAACTCTTTTGTCGCACCTTGTATAGAGATATACATGTATTTCTGCTTCTCTTGAGGAGTGAGTGATTTAGGATAGGCTCTATCTTCTCAATCTTGTATTCTAGTCTCCTGACTTATCCCGTTCTCGTAAAAATTTATACTTGACTTGTCATCTTAGTTTGCTCACATTCTTGATCTTTTAAATTGTAGAACTTCTATAAAAGCTAGCACATTTCTATTTTTAGCATAGCATATCCTAACAGACATTTTTGAACTGAACGGTCGATCTGGAGAGTCGTTCATTCATGTTATACTTTATAGTCCACGATAATCTTTAAAGTATCGACCACATGGTGTCGCTCGTCTCGGTCATGTCTTCTTATATCTATAGTATTCTAAATTACGACGCTGTTGTCATCTATTTTCTTTACTCGAATAGTTTAAATAATGCTCCCTTGCCCTGTTAATGTCTCGGAGTCCTGCAATAGTGAGGGCACATATTTAGTTTGTCATCTCCACCCAAGTTTTGTTATCTCTAAGGCTGGTACTCTTCTAATATGGTCGTTGTACTATCTCTCTTGTACTTCTGCTATTACGAGTGATTCTATAATGTTCTGAGTCACGATATCTATAATTATTTGTTTCTAAAAATGGACTCCTGACTTACTTAACTGATGTAACTCTCGAGCTTCCTCTTGTCTATCAGCCTTTAAGTAGGTTGGAGTTATCTTCCAATCTACACCTTAGGGTATTAGGTTTTACATTAACCTTTCGTGGACGCTATGGAAAATCCATGTTATAATCTTCTAACAATTTAAGCCTTTGCCTGTGACATGGACTCTATTTTTTCTTACGATATACGGAAGTCTCAAATAGTTGTAATAATGTCAACATATATGCTACATGGATAATACTCCGAAATCTTAAGTGTGTTCATAATGTAACTAACTATGGGTCATAAATCAAATAATTTCTTTTGTGCCTTCTCAGTAGTCTTTAGATGTAAGCAAATACTTTCCCTGGTCGTTGTGCCACTTGTTGCATGAATACTAGGCTTATCTTAGTGCCCACACATATTAAAATTGCGTGCAACTCATATGATCTCGAATATTAATTTCGATTTTACTTCCCCTTCATTAGTCACGATGAGTGACACTTTATTATTGTAAGGCCCCGTAAAATTTTGCAAAGGAAAATAATGTTTCGTGGTGTCGAATTGGTTTTACGTGTTGATTTGAATTGTGTTTGTTGTTGATGATGAGGATGATGTTTTAAATTGATATGGTGAGCATGAAATACTGAATATGGCCAACGTCCCAAGAATGATCTTATAATTATGGCCACTAGTGCTAATGAAATGAAAAGATGTGAAAGTATTATGAAATGCGATGATTGATATAAAAAGGTTGATGTCTTAAGTAATACAGCCTAGCCGATCGGGTCATGATCGGATACCATGCCGCACACATGGTGTTGATTGTGCTGGAAATTGTAATTGAAATTTTGATTGTAGTCGATGTCCCTAATGGATAGCCTAGCCGATCGGGTCGTGATCGGACTCCGTGTTAAAGACGGTGGTATTGATATTGAGAGTAATTATGGTTGATGTCTCTAATGAGATAGCCTAGCCGATCGGGTCATGATCGGACTCCGTACTGAGAATATGGTGGTACTGGCATTGTGGACAATGGTATATCGGTACTACAAATCTCCCAATGTGAGATATGGAAATTAATTTGAACACTGTCTTGATCCTAAATTGAGGTTTGATGTTAATTAAGGCTTTCATTGATATTATGATAATCTTGTTTGTATTATTTGTCATTCTATTAAGAGGGTGTTTAGTTATACATACTAATGCTATTCGATGGTACTAACGTCCCTTTTGCCGGGGGCGCTGCATCTTTCAATGGATGCAGGTGGTTCCACAACAGAAGATATTGGTCAGTGATAGCAGTGCACCTTCTTCTCAGCTGACTTGTTGAGCCCCACTTCATTCCGGGGTCATGAATCTTTTATACTTTGTGTATTCTGTTTGAGGTATAGCCGGGGCCTTGTTGCCGGCATTATCATTGTACTCTTCTTTATCTATAGAGGCTCCGTAGACATAGTGTGGGTTGTGTATTGGTGCTGGGAAAGACAAACTATGCTATGTTGTGGTTGTATTACTTGTCCATTTGAGACTTTAAAAATGGTGAAACTTATGGTAAGAAATTGGTAATTGCAGACATGACCACTTTATTGTTTAATTAAGGAAAACATATATTCTCTTTATTTATAAATGAGTTTGGGTAGAAGGAATCTAACAGGCTTGCTCGGTCGGGTTTACTCTGTTGAGCACCGGTCGCGCTCCTCGGTTTTTGGGGCGTGACAAACTTTGTATCAGAGCCTAAGGTTTTAAAGTGTCCTAGGATGTCTCGGAGCCGTGTCTAGTAGAGTCCTTATTATCGGTGTGTTATCGACCACATCTATAATTAGGATGCTACATGGACATTTAGGAATAATACCATTCTTTCATGTTCTTGATCGTGCGATAAAGCTGATTGTAAGATTGTTTCTCCTTTAACTCCTGAGTTTCTCTAATTTTCAAAACATGGCACCTAAGAAGAAGGCAAGAACTGGCCAAAGAGCCAATGCCACCCCAGGAGTGACAGTTGATCCTATATTTGATGATGCGGGTGAGCACCCGAGGGGTGCGGATATTCCCCCAGTTACTACACTGCCTGACTCTGCTACAGCTGATCAGACTGCACCTGTCCCTACATCTACTGAAGGTGCAACAGTTCCTCCAACTGATATACCAGTTCCACCTTCAGTTCCGGCTTCCGATTCTGGTGTTTCTGATGTTGATAATAGGGGAGCCATACAGATGTTGGCTCAAATAGTGGCATCCCAGGCCCAGAGATCAAATGTTGCACCTTCTTCTTCTAGTCAGCCAGGGGATTCTACTAGTTCTAGGGTGAACAGGTTTCTCCAGTTGGATCCTCCAGTGTTCACAGATACTAACCCAGAGGAAGATCCCCAGGAATTCATTGATGAGATGCACAAGTCTCTTTGAGTTATGTGTGCTACTGAGACAGAGGCAGTGGAATTGGCCTCCTACTGCCTGAAAGAGGTGGCATATTCTTGGTTTGAACTATGGGAGGAGTCCCATGAAGAAGGGAGCCCTCCGACGAGGTGGGGCGAGTTTGCTGATGCCTTCATTGATCATTTCTTGCCTGCTGAGACTAAGGCAGCTCGTACTGCTGAGTTTGAGAACTTAAGGAAAGGTAGCCTGAGTGTGTGGGATTACCATATGAGATTCGCGTACCTGTGTAAGTATGATATTTACATGCTGCCTACTATGGAGGCTAGAGTGCGCCGATTTGTACAGGCCCTTAGTCCCTTGGTAATTAATGAGGCCGCTACAGCTGCCTTGAATTCTGATATGAACTATGGAAAGATGGTGGCATTCGCTCAAGCCACAAAGACCCGCAAATTAAGGAACAAAATAGAGCGAGAGGGTAGTAATAAGGCCCGGTCTACGGGCAACTTTGGTGGTTCTTCTTGTGGTTGTAGGTCAGCCTTTAGAGGAGGGTTGTCAGAGCCATCACAGTCCTTTACTCAGTCTTCGGCTAGTGCACCGCCATCAGGCCCAGTCAGCAGCAGCAGTGGAGCCGTTTCAGGCCCAGTCAGGGCAACATAGGCTCACTTCAGCAGGGTCGTCATGCTGGTAGATTCCAGCAGTAGAGGAGGCCCCCATGCCCTAGGTGTGGAAAGATGAACCTAGGAATATGCTACATGGACTTACCCATATGCTACAGATGCGGATTGAGGGGTCACATTCAGAGGGATTGTCGTTCGTACCGCCAGGATGCGGGCAGGGGCACGACACAGCCAGCCAGTTCTGCAGCTACTAAATCTGCAACACCTCCTCCAGCTCGAAGCACTCCAACACTCGCAGGGCGTGGTACAGCTAGGGGTGGAGCATAGAGTTCGGGAGGATTCGACCGTTTCTATGCTATGAGGGGTCTCCAGAATTCAGAGGCTTCTCCAGATGTTTTTATAGGTATATTGACTATCCAATCTCATGATGTATATGCTCTTATTGATCCCGGTTCTACTTTGTCATATGTCACACCTTATGTTGCTATGGAATTTGGGATAGAACCAGAACAACATTATGAGCCGTTCTCTGTTTCTACTCTGGTTGGTAAGTCTATTTTGGCCCCGTGGGTTTATAGGGATTATGTTGTCACGTTGCGTGGTCGGGACTCCGTGGATGATCTTATTAAATTAAGAATGGTCTATTTTGATGTGATAATAGGGATGGATTGGCTTTATTCTTGTTTTGCCAAGCTTGATTGCCGAACCAGAACTGTTAGGTTCAAATTTCCAAATGAGCCAGTTATTGAGTGGAAGGGTAATAATGTAGTGCTGAAGGGTAGGTTTATTTCTTACCTTAAGGCTATGAAAATGATCAACAAGGGATGTATTTACAATTTGGTCCGAGTTACGGACACCGATGCTGAGGCACCTACACTTGAGTCTGTGCCTGTTGTGAATCCATTTTTTCGGGAGTCTTTCTGGATGAACTCCCTGGGATCCCATCAGACAGGGAGATTGATTTTGGTATTAATGTAATTCCAGACACGCATCCTATATCTATTCCACCCTATAGAATGGCACCGGCAGAATTGAAAGAGCTAAAGGAGCAATTGAGAGATTTGTTAGAAAAGGGTTTTATCCAGCCAAGTGTGTCGCCTTGGGGCGCACCGGTCCTTTTTGTAAGAAAGAAAAATGGGTCGCTGAGAATGTGTATTGACTATCGGTAGCTTAATAAGGTCACAATCAAGAATAAGTACCCACTGCCAAGGATAGATGACTTGTTTGATCAATTGCAAGGTGTGAGGTACTTCTCCAAAATTGATTTACGATCTGATTGAAGATCATTTAGAGGGATATTTTGAAAATAGCTTTCAGAACCCGATATGGGCACTTTGAATTTTTGGTGATGTCGTTTGGGCTAACAAATTCCCCAGCAGCCTTCATGGATCTTATGAATCGAGTTTGTAAGCCATTCCTCGACTCTTTTGTGATAGTGTTTATTGAAAATATTCTTGTATATTCACGAAGTCGTGAAGACAATGCCGATCATCTCAGGGTAGTTCTGCAAACCCTACATCAGCACCAGTTATATGCAAAGTTTTCAAAGTGTGAATTTTGGCTTGAATCAGTCATATTCTTGGGTCATGTAGTTCCTAGTGAAGGAATTAAGGTTGATTGTCAAAACATTTCAGCTGTGAAGAATTGGCCGAGGCCTACAACTCCAATAGAGATTCGTAGTTTGTTAGGCCTAGCTGGATTTTATAGGAAATTTGTGGAGGGGTTTTCTACTCTTGCCTCTCCATTGACTAAATTGACGCAGAAGGCAATTAAGTTCCATTGGTGAGATGCTTGTGAAAAGAGTTTCTGAGAATTGAAAGCAAGATTGACTACGGCACCGGTGTTGACTCTACCAGAGGGTATAGATGGATTTGTGGTATATTGTGATACTTCAAGAATTAGGCTTGGATGTGTATTAATGCAACATGGGTAGGTGATAGCTTATGCTTCTAGGCAACTAAAAAATCATGAAAAGAACTATCCAACACATGATTTAGAACTTGCGGCGGTGGTATTTGTATTGAAAATTTGGCGTCATTATTTATATAGGGTCCATATGGATATATTCCCGGACCATAAAATCCTTCAATATATTTTCAAACGAAAGAAATTGAATCTGAGGCAGAGAAGATGGCTTGAATTACTCAAGGATTATGATATTGTTATTTTATACCATCCGGGGAAGGCTAATGTTGTGGCGGATGCTCTTAGCCAAAAATCTATGGGTAGCTTAGCACACTTGGAGGCATATCAAAGGTCATTGGCCAAAGAAGTTCATCGATTGGCTAGTTTGGGAGTTCGTCTTACGGACTCTAGTGAAGGAGGGGTAATTGTGCAAAATATGGCTGAATTGTCGCTTGTTGTGGAAGTCAAAGAGAAACAATACAATGATCCACTGTTGGCAAAATTGAAAGAGGGGATTCATAAACATAAGACCATGGTGTTTTCTCTTGGCATGGATGATGGTACACTAAGGTACTAAGGGCGACTATTGTTCCAAATATGGATGGTCTCCGTGAAAGAAGTTTGACTGAAGGTCACACTTCTAGGTATTTCGTGCACCCAGGTTCTACAAAAATGTATCATGATCTTAAGGAAGTCTATTGGTGGAATAATATGAAGAGGAATGTGGCGGACTTTGTGGCAAGATGTCTGAATTGTTAGCAAGTGAAGGCTGAACACCAAAGGCCTTGTGGGTGGGCATAAAACATAAAAATTCCAATGTGGAAGTGGGAAATGATTAATATGGACTTTGTGGTAGGATTACCGCGCACTTCGCGCATGTTTGACTCAATTTGGGTAATTGTGGATCGACTAACGAAGTCATCACACGTTTTGCCGATTAAGTCTACCGACACAGCGGAGCAGTATGCTCAGTTGTATATCAAAGAAATAGTCAGGTTGCATGGCACCCCAGTTTCCATTATTTCTGATCGGGGGGCACAATTCACTGCTAAGTTTTGGAAGACATTTCAGCAAGGTTTGGATACTCAGGTAAATCTTAGTACAACCTTTCACCCGCAGACTGACGGGCAGGTAGAGTGGACTATTCAGATGCTTGAGGATATGTTGCGTGCTTGCGTTCTAGACTTCAAAGGTAGTTAGGATGATCATTTATCACTTATAGAATTTGCCTACAACAATAGTTATCACGCTAGCATTCAAATGGCACCGTTCGAGGCTTTATATGGTAGGAGATGTAGATCTCCCATTGGGTGGTTCGAAGTTGAGGAAGCACAGTTGATAGGGCCAGACCTTGTGTATCAGGCCATGGAAAAAGTTAAAATCATTAAGGAGCGGTTGAAGCCTGCTCAGAGTCATCAGAAATCCTATTCGGGTGTTCGTCGTAGGGATTTGGAGTTCAAAGAAGATGATTGGGTATTCTTGAAAGTTTTCCCCATGAAAGGGGTAATGCGATTTGGTAAGAAAGAGAAATTGAGTCCGAGGTATGTCGAACTGTACAAAATCATTCATAGGATCGGTGAGGTGGCATACAAGGTTGAGCTACCACCTAAGATGTCATTAGTACACCCGGTGTTTCATGTGTCTATGTTGAAGAAAGTAGTTGGAGATCCGACTCTCATTGTTCTGGTTGAGACTATTGAGGTAAATGGAAAATTGACTTACGAAGAGATTCCAGTTTCTATTATTGATCGGCAAGTCCGAAAATTGAGAAATAAAGAAATTGCCTCCGTGAAA
Source organism: Nicotiana otophora (assembly GCA_000715115.1). Lineage (NCBI taxonomy): Eukaryota > Viridiplantae > Streptophyta > Magnoliopsida > Solanales > Solanaceae > Nicotiana > Nicotiana otophora. The sequence goes on from AWOL01S0004354.1 coordinate 79,868, forward strand.
GTGTTTTGGCGAAACCAATAGGTTGAAGAGGCTACTTGGGAGGCCGAGAAAGAAATGAAGAAAAAGTATCCTTATTTGTTTGAATAACTATGTATTTATAAAGTTATGATCTAGGAAAATTATAAGACTTACTTTCTATGAATTTTATATCAACTGTACAATTGGCGTTAAGGGTGTTCCTTTCTGGAAATACATTGCTTGTGAGGCCACAATTGGTGTTGTTTTGTATTATGTTACGTTGTTGTATTACCTATATGTTGTTAGGCTATGTTTCTGGGGCTATCTGACAGGTGGATAGGCATAGTTACAAAGGAAACTCTGGCAAAATTTTTGGAAATTTAGGGAGTTAGTCAAATTTGGGGCTGGTGGTGTGTGGTATGAAACACTGAGTTGCATAAGATGCTAATAACAGATTTTGACCCTCATTCGAGGACGAATGATCCTAAGTGGGAGATAATGTAAGGCCCTGTAAAGTTTTGCAAAAGAAGATAATGTTTTGTGGTGCCGAATTGGTTTTACGTGTTGAGTATTATAGAAAGTCTCTCGGATGTTTTGGGTTGAACAATGCACCGGAAAGTAAAGGAACATTTTTGGCAAAAACGTGCATTTCCTTGGTCCATTATGCGACCGCAGAATCACTCTGCGGATCGCATAATGGCAGCAGAGTGAGGTAGTTAATTGGGTCAGTTGGAAGCAGTTATGCGGTCGACTATGCGACTGCATAATTGTTATGTGGTGCACTATGCGACCGTAGAACAGTTATGCGGACCGCATAGTGACCGCAGACTCAGGCAGTTTTAGGTCATTTTGAACACCAATTATGCGATTGAGATGCGGTCCGCATAACCATTATGAGGTCGCATATGCGACCGCAGAACCTGTTCTGGAGCTTCATTTTTGGGTTTTTAAAACCCGACCCTACTTCGTTAAATACACATTTTGGGCCATTTCTGAGATATAATTTGACATTTTAGAGTGAGAGAGAGTACCCTAGAGTGAGAAGGTGTTCTTCAATAATTGTTCTTCAATTCTTGCTCATGTTTTGGAAGATTAAGAAGGCAAGTTCACTAGGTCTTCATCCTAGAGGTAAGATTCTACACCCTAAACCCTAATTTCGAAATCATCTGAAAATGGGTAATTAGCAAGATAATTTTTGGGTATGAGAGTTGATTATTTTACATGCATGTGATATCAATGGGTGTAGAAAGATTGTTGAACTAAGCATGGTAAAGATTGGGTTGTGAGATGATGGAATCCTCCATAAAAGGACCTTGAAACCTTGTGCACACCTAGATAAAATGCTCAAATGAGCTAGAACCATGATCATCTTCCTAATTTTGATTCAATTTGTTATATTTCTAAAATAGATTGAAGTT